>JAKMXA010000329.1:0-60929 GCA_025328625.1 Colletotrichum sp. SAR11_240 | reverse complement strand
CCCCCCACCCCCCCCCCCCCCCGCCCCCGGCCCCCCCCCCCCCCCCCGGCGAGAGGTTGTACCCGGAACTCGGGGTTTGTGGATCTCGACGATGTGGGAATCCGGGTACTCGAGTTCAAGTCAAAGGCGGCAAGGCCACACATCGTGTTTTCCATCTTGAATCATACTTTGCTTCATCATGTAATTTTCTGTGAAAATTGGATGTTCAATAACAGCATGAGAAACAGAGACGGGTATAAATCCCGCGGGTCGCATCACATCTGTCAGAACTCAACGATAAGCGCCCAGAGGTAACACGACTAGGCAGTTGGTCCCCATAGACCGGGATGCGACATCCCTGTCCGGCGTCCCATCTTGGCTGAGGGGAGTCCTCACTTTCTTCACTCATGTCACATTCTGATCGCGATCAAAAGAGAGCTTTGTGAGATAACAAGATCAGGACTGCAATAGTCTTCTGGTCTGGTTCAATCGTGAGTGTGATAATTCGAGAAACAACTCGTGCGATCTGGCGTCGAAACCAGCCATCCTCGGTTCGTAGTGCTAGCTGGAAGGCCTGCAAAATGCCAAGGCCCTCCAAAGGCTGGACAATTTGGTGACCAACCGAATCACGGGAATGTTCAAGATTGTAGATATAGGTCAAGAAGCCTGGTCTGCGGCAATTTGAAGTATTTCTCCAGAACCGACCACAAGAAGCCCTCAACCCAAGCGCCGGAGAACCTCGCGAGAAAGGCCCCAGATCGATGACAACTCTCCAAGTGTCTGGTTCAGATACTGCAACTCCTCCGCAATCCCAAAAGCCTTTGCGGAGCGGCACGCTTGCACCGCGCCGTACACGAACACAAGAGGCGCGTGTTGCAGACCGTACTGGGTCCGGTAGGTGCGCAGGAGCGACGTCACGTCGGTTGCTGAAGTGCTGCAGTACACCCGCGACCTCTCCTCCGACTCGCTGCCGCGTGTTGCAATGGCCTGGTCGTAGTTTAAAGCGATGCGGGCGCTGTGGAAAAGGAGGCTGTGGTCTTTCAGTTGCCCGTCTTGAATCCAATTGCGGATGGAGATACTCACTGCAGGGCAAAGACTCCGGGTATTGGCTTTGATGAAGGACCCCATTTAAGCCACTTCGCAAAGTCGGGGAGCGAATCTCGCCAACGGTTCAGCTCGAGGTTGAGGTTGTCGAAACATAGCCGGCGGCTGATGTCGTCTAGATGCGAACGAGGGCTAAACAGGGTTGTCATCATGCGCTCGATAATCCGCGACAGACGGATCTGCTCGTGGAGGTATGGAATCATGGAAGTTGCCTTTGTTGACTGGGTGTATTCGTCACCGAAACCGACTGGTCGCCATGATGCCATTTCAGGCGGTTCACTGGTCGAATTAGCATGAAGACACCCAGAGATTCAAGTGGCATACGGTAAAGTCTCCATTGGCTGTACTTCCGCTTCGTCGTAGACGAGGTACACCGGCCGACCCAGGATGAGACTGATCAGCTTGTCGGAGATGTAGCAGCCCCAGTAGATGCGTCTCCGGATCTCGACATCTTCAGGAGTAGCTAGGGAGGAGTCGTGCTGGACCCAATCTTTGGGGTCTTTTTGGAAACCAAGGTCTTGAGCCATCCTGAAAGCGATGCCTGTTGAGCCTGTTGTTAGGTACATCTGTCATCTTCAGCTTGGGCAAGCCTAGAGCAGTTGATGGGGTGCTTTTTGTTCGATCTCACCTGAGTACCCCCATCCCTTTGACAGATTGCCCCTTCCAATTTCGTAGAAAGCCAGACAGAGGAAAGCCTGGACGGTCGCAATGGATGGCCTCATCAAACCAGTCACCATGATAATGCTCTCCGCCGCCAGAAAGAACTGATCGCTCGACTGCTTCGTATCAAGAGACACACGAGCTCCCAGCGCGCATATGGACAGCAACAGCGCCGAAGACCAGTACTTTCCGTTCTTCCTGTCCCCAAAGTGGTCCCTTAGGAAGGCCTCCCGGTAGATAAACATGAAGTGAGGGTACTGCCACCGAAAAAACTGCGTTAACGACTTCATGACGACTTCATCATGCATGCCAATCCCAAAATGCTCCATGACGCTCTCAAAATTCGACTCGACGCCGTCGTAGTAACCCTGGCTAACGCAGTCGGCGACGTCCTTCTGCCCATGCTCTGCCTCGGCGCGGAAGATACTCGTTGCGCCGTGGTAGACCAGTGAGCCTTCCAGCCCGAGTTCGAGATTGGCTTGATTACCTGCGTGGATTCCGAGCTGGGTGATGTACTCTCCAGGGGCTTGCGTCTCACTTCTGGGCGACTTGTCATCCAAGGCGGTTGACTGAAGCATCTCCTCCCGCTGCTCGGGCGATGCGGCCCGTAGGTTCTTGACGAATGACTCGAACCAGGAGAGGCGGCTTTCCAGGCTGGCGACGTATTCATGCGAGACTGGCACTCTCTTGCGGTCGACCTCGCGGTACTCGCATGCGGTCTTTGAGGTGACGCAGTTCTGGCATGGTTCTGTGCGGGAGCATTTCAACTTTTGGGGAGACTCATCAGATCCCTGAGTATGGCCGTGCTGAGGTGATGAAGCAACCTACCTTTCGGTACTGGCATCGCTTACACCTGTGGTATATCAGCAAACGTTCGAGTGAAAGCTTCGGAGAGTCACTTGGCGCACGAGATTCTTTTCACTGGCTTGCTCGGGGAGGGCATGATGTGAAGGGCGTGAATGAGTGACGGACATGTTCAGGTGTCGTTGAAAGTTGGAGAAGCTAAGCTGCGGGGGTTGGTCGCGTCCCGCCTGAAGTACGGGCGTGAACAGCGCTAATGCCTGAACAGGGAGCCACCCAGGTCATCATCCGATCACGGTCTCAAGAATGAGCACTATCTAGCACCAACAAGTCATAGTCGAGCACAGAGATTTCGATTTAGACCGAAGCAATCCTTTCCTTTGGGCGTCAAAATGTGTATGCAGCTAGATTGGTTCTGCCATCTGCACAGTTATTGAACAACCACGCACCGCGCCTACTTAGATACAACTCTAAACCCATTGTGTAGAAAGGGAGACGATTAGATTTATTGGAGAGTAATTATTGCTCTGTTAATAGTCTTATTACTTGCTAGTTCTCTAATTCAATTACAGATTGCGTTATTTGAGGTACCTTATGGGATGTGAAACCGGGAGACAGCAGGCAATGATGGGGAACGACAACAAGAACGATAACAGGGAAGATGACGGGAGACGGCGAAAGAAATAGAGTACATGGAAGGCGATGGGGTTGATGCTGTGATAGACACCTCGAGGCATCCAAACTAAACTTTCGACCTTTGTCCCTCTCCTGTCGGGATGAGCTCAGGATAAACTGAAGACGGAACTTGAAGAGTTTCCTAACGCAATGCCCGACTTGAGAACCGATACCAGTCTGTCCACGTCACTCAGGTTATTATAGAACCCAAACGACACCCTGATTCCTGACCTGAACCTCGTCACAATCACCCTGGAAGCGGTCAAATGTTCAAGCCAACGAGGATCATGAAGCTGAAGAACATGAAGATGCGGCGCATGTTGCCTCCTCTCCTTCGGCCCCAAGACGCTGATACCCAATGCGGCGCAAGACTCGCGTAAAGCATCTCCAAGATCATAAAGATGATTCTCGACATTCTTGGGCCCCATTACCTCAAGATAGAATTGGAGGAATGCTCGAGCTGCAACAGCCGAGATGAAGCTCATATTAGCGTGCTCATATCGGCGAGCCGTCTGATGGAAGACGATCGGTCCCTCCGGAATCATGAAGTCTTCTGAGTCGCTCACGCTTGCTACCCCTCCGTAGCCGACAAGTGGAGGCGTTGGGTCAAGTTCTTCGATGACGGCTGAATCGACATAGAGGGCTGCGAAGCCTGTTGGTGTGTTTAGCCCCTTGTGCAAGCTGAAAGCAGCTGCTGAGACACCCAGGGCCCGAACATCAACGTCTGCGAACCCAACTTGCTGAGTTAAATCTGCAAGGACATGGATTCCCATGGGTCTGTAGACAGAGCAAACATCTGCGATGTCGTTCCATTGTCCACTATGGAACATGATTGAGCTTAAGCCAATGGCTTTGGTCCTGTCGTCGACATAGGGGGCGAAGGTTTGCGCATTGACGGCGACAGGTCTTTCGGGATCCGTCGGGACAAGGCGGACCTCCAAGCCGAGGGGACGAAGTGCCATCCAGCCGAATGCCTGGTTCGGGTGCTCGCAGTCTAGGATGACTACATTATCTCCAGGCTCAAACTTCAAGCCATGGATGAAGCTTCCCAGGCCCTCCGTTGTGTCGCGGACAAAGGCTATTGATGATGGATCCGTGTTGATGTACCGAGCCAAAAGTTGACGGACGGCCTCGACGTCTTGACGCCAGCAAGCTTTGGGCGATGGATGGTGTAGAGATTCCGAGCAGAAGCGGCGGATGGCTTCGTCCACGATGAGGTTTGACGGGGGCATGAAGCCAGCGTTAAGGTGTGTTATCTTGCCATCAGACGCTAGAGGAACCAGACGGCGGAAGATTTCGAAGTTCCCCTTGTCATAGCTGACAGCGGCAACTGAGCCATTCCGGACCTTGGTGGCAGTCATTGGCTCGGCATCGAAAAGGTCTTGAACGCTAGAAGGAGCCATGGTTTGGAATTTGGGTCGCAGTCACAAGATAAAAGTGAATGGTCAAGAAAATAGGCCTAGATAACAGCTGCGGTTTTTATATCGCATCCTCTTGCCGGCTCGTATGTCGAAGGTGGTCGGGCGACGAACCGTGGAGTTCAATCTCCGTTGCTCGTCATAATCCCATACTGGCCGTTGACGGTCTTCTGAAAGCGATCGCTGGGACTCGTGCATAGCGATGCTACGGAGCGATATCGGAGACAACTTAGAGGCGATTCCTCTGACGCATGGGAAAATGAAGCATATGGTCAAAGTCAAGGGAAGCGAGTAATTCGCGATGCCCGGTGAGGATCGGGGAGGGACCCATGATGGAGTTGCAATTCCGTCCACTCAGAATGCGTAATGAAGATCCACCCTTTCCATTTTCGGCCACAATTGAGCGGCGGACATCCAACTCCATTGTGGGTATCGGGGATTCCGTCCGTTGAAGCCGTTGTTGACTTTCACTTAGGTAGGTAGCCAAACCATGAAGATGCAAAGTCAAAAATTGAGAGAGACGTCAGAAATTTGATATAAATCAAATTCCTACGATACGGAACAGTAATCTTTGAGAAGCGGTGTCCGAAGCGGAAGACCTCGGCCAAATGAGCTTCAGCGAACCTGAGCAACACGATCTCGATAATTAGAGCGAGTGAAAACTTCGAGGCATGTGTCCATTATTTCCACCATCTTTCTGGCTGAAATTAGTTGTCTTCTTGAGGCTTTGAATTATAATGAGGAAGAAAACGAGTGACTGTGGCCATTGGACAGCGAGGCTTGCAGACAGCGAAGCTAATACCCATCGTGATGTCGAGATTGCGATAAAAGGAGGAACATAAGCAGGCTTCAGAAAATGAGGAACACCCTACCACACTCTATCATCGACGAAGGCCAGAAGAATTAGAGCAACAGCATACGCAAAGACCGAGCGAGAGAATATGATTGTTTGCCAAGCTATGAAGGGCCCGAAACCATATATCCCTTCGTCATCGGGCCTACCGAGAGGTGTCCGTTCCCGCCCACTGCCAACCACAGTTTTGGTGCATGGGGACTACCCGCGAGGGCTTCGCATGTTTCTGACTACATAGACGGATTATGAGAATTTTATGAAAGGATAAATAATCACCAATGGCTTAGTACGAGGCTTGTGCGGTTGACAGTCTAAGCTAGTCTTCACATTTACATGTAAGCCATGTTAGGCGGAATGTGAAATGCAGAACTCACAAGAATTAGGCATGTCATGGTCATGATAGGGTCACACATATCATGGTTACGCTGGAGTCAAAAGTCTGAGGTGGGTTTCGCAATCTGCGATGGCGATGTATTAGGGAAAAAAGCCCATGATGTGGAAAAATGATCATTGCTGAAGGAAGAACAGAACAAAACGAAAGAAAGTCAACGCTGAGTACAATGCGTGACCGAAGACAGCGCTGTAGCAGTCACTGAAAAGAACATGCAAACGCTGTTCATCTGAATCGTCAGTCTCACGCCATTTCATCTCAGACCCCCAGTGCTTCCCGTGTTAGAAGCAGTCGTCGGCGTCTTCGTTGTCATCGTAGTCATTGTCGCTGTCCCTCATGATCGTCCTTCATGGTCGTCCTCCATCGTCATCCCTCATCGTCCCTATCGCGTTTTATAGTCCCACAATATTGTCTGCTGTATCTTTCACCCCTGTCATCCATGCTGTCATTATTTGCCTGAATGGTTCCGAAAATACCTAGCTGATTGTTAACTCCTCCAGAGACATAAAAACCTCAAATCAACTGGGCTAGCCCCTTTGAGTTCATAGTCAACTGAGTCAACGACTATATATATTTGTCTTAGATATCAAGTACAGGGCATACATCGTATGCTTTCTCTACAGCAGGCCAACTCACAAGCATCCTGCAGCTAGCTTCCAGCGTCTTTTCCCTTTGTGAACCTAACATCGGGTCCAAGTTGCTCAGATAGCTATGCCAGCTCTCGACGGTGGAACAGAAAAGGGATTGAGCATGTTAAGCTGAGATCAGAGTCCAGTCTGCGTGGGGTGTGAACAGTGCTGCAGCAAAGCGTCCATGATTTGGTCCTGAAGTACGGCGTAATCAGTGATTGGTCTATAGGTAATACCGACGTTCTTACAGAGAAGAGAGTGATGAAGTCAGTGTATACAGGTGAAGTATGATGTTCATAACACGCGGTTGTCGTTGCTCGTTTCGTTCTGTTTGTTCCATTGGTCGTTGCATTTGCGTCATTGCACTTGCGACAGGAGGCTCTGGATGCTTAACGATAGGGATTCACGATTGCAGGCAACCAAAGAGACACAATTGAAGACATTGGGCACAGTATCCTGACAGATGGATCAAATTTATTTCTTGTTCATTACATAGTACTTTTGTTCCTTCACACTTTAAACACGGCACATCCTGCCATCGTTAGCAACGCTCCATGACTCGCTACCAACAGCGTTGCGAGCATAGAAGAATCCTTCGGGATCCCACTTCTTCTTCAGGCACGCCAGGGAGTTGTAGTTGCTGCCAAAGAACTCCTTCTGGAAGTTGGGCTGCTGGAAATCAGCCTCGTTCATGTACGCGCCACCAGCAGGGGTGAGAGCCTCGATCTCAGGCATGATGACATTAGTCATCAGAGTCTGCTTGGCGAGCATCTCGTCCCAGGGGGCGGTGAAGTTCCAGACGGTGGTGAGCGTGGCGTGGACGAGGGTGTTGCGCCAGGCGGGAGTGACGGAGTTGGTGTCCTTGTTGCCGAACTTGCTGACGTCGGTGCCGACGCCAATGAAGGTCGCGCCCTTGGCGGCGACGCTGCGCGAGAAGGAGCCGATGTTGGTGATGTTGTCGCGGGGGATGAGGCGGCCGCCGTACTGGGCGATGCCGACCTGGATGTTGCCGATGGGCAGGGGGCCGAAGTACTTGTCGTAGTGTCCGTAGTAGCTGTCGTACTCGGAGTAGTTGACGGTGTAGGTGATGCCGAGGGCGTCGAGGCGGGCGACGAAGGGGGCCATGATGGTCTTGACCTCGTCGGAGGTCTTGTTGAAGGCGTTCAGGGGCGCGATCTGGAAGAAAGTGGCGCCGAAGTAGTAGACGACCATGGTCTCGTTATCGACCATGCCGGCGAGCTCCTCGTGGAAGGCATCGATGGAGTTGAAGAAGGCGTCGTTGTCGTTGTCGGCGGCCATGATGACGAGGGTGGCACCTCCGACCTTGGCGTCAGCGTGAGCCTTGACGGTCATGGAGGTGACAACACCCCAGTTGCCGGGGCCACCGCCAGACAGAGCCCAGAAGAGGTCGGCGTTCTCGGTCTTGGAGGCAGTCAGAAGGGTGCCGTTAGCGATGACGACCTCCCACTCGAGGACGTTATCAGCGCTCAGACCGAAGGAGGTCGAGAGGGCAGAGTGACCACCGCCCTGGGTGTAGCCACCGGCGATACCGACAGTAGGGCACTCGCCGCCGACGACGGCAAGACCAGCGTTGTGAGCAACCTCCATAACCTCGAAGCCCTGGGTGCCGGCGCCGATCTTGGCAGCCTTACCAGTGTAGGCAGCGGTAGCCCAGTCAACGATGTCGACGCTGTTCATGTGGTGAGTCCACACGGACAGGGCACCGGCACCGGTGGAGCGACCAAGGTAGTCATGGCCAGTGTTGCGGACAACGAAGCGGATGTTGTGCTCCTGAGAGAAGGAGATGGCGGCCTGGATGTGCTCGGCGGTGGCGGCGTTCACGGCGTAAACAACGTAGTTGCCCAGCAGACAGGGACGCGACTCCGGCTGGAAAGGGTCGCAGCTCTGGTTGGCGAAGAAGGGAGCCATGATGGAAGAGGAAGACTCCATGCTACATGATTGTTAGATGGCTATCATCAAGCATCGGTCAAAGATAGTGACATACTGGATCTCGGAGTCCTGCCACTCGCTCTGCAGCGTAGCGCAAGTGGCAGCATCGTAGGTAGGGTCATGGCAAGGCGAGCCCAGAGGGACGGTGGCGATCAGCCTGCCGCCAACGGTGGTGTTGAGGGCATTCCAAGTCTCGGTAGACGGCCAGCAGCTGTCACCGGGGAAGCACTTGCAGTCCGTGGCACGCTCGGCGAAGGGAGCAAAGCCGGAGCCGGGACGGTTGGGGGCCGCAAGAGCGGCGCCGAAGAGGGCCGCTTGGAGGACAAAGCTCTTCATGTTGACTTTTCGGCCGTGAGGTGGGAAGGTGGGAGGAGGGAAACGAGAGGACAACGCGCGACGAGTGACAAAGAGGCACAAGATCGGCACGTTTGACGGCTAGGGAGAGTAAAAGAGAGTGTATTGCCGCTGGATCCCTTCATCAAAAGAGAGTTTTTTTCTGCTCGCCGGCGGCCAAGGGCGGCCATTTTAGTACGATGCGAGTCTGCAGACTGCGTTTACCCGGCCTCCGGGACTACGGCATGTAGGTTCCATCGCTCATATCCTAGTGAAGTCGTTTCCCGACTGGGATGGCTGACCCGAGATTGGGAACCTATAAGACGACTTCGCCCCCTCGAACTAGTGGAAGTTTGCCGCGTACGGCCTTACTTGGTGCTGATGAATCCATACTGCTCGCAAGGTCGCCATGATAGAGAGGGATCGAAAGCCCAGGATCGATGCTAATGCAGTGCCGTTTGTGGCTGGTCTCCTTGGCCCCCTTGCCTGGACTTGTCCCTGGGTAGGCTAAGCGTTGGGGGCGGTGGATCAGGAACGAGGACAATAGCGACCTAGATATCGACCGGAAATCAAGGGGGGACGGTGAATGCTGGATGCCTCGGTGGACATTTCTGTAAAGTCCAGTCTCCGCTGCTCGTTCTTTGTCGCGTCGGGCGGCGTTGTTGAGCTCCGACTTCCGCCATATCAAGGCACTGGGGCCTCGGACCATGGGAATCCCGTCCTCATGGTATGATGGTGGATTTTGGGCCTGGTCTGGCTGACCTCGGTGAAGCTCCACGCCGCGGGCTTGCGTCGAGCAAGAGTCTTGTTCAGCGGGACCTCGAGCCGCTGCAGATCAAAGGAGTCAGGTGCCCCGGCAGATAAAGCTTGGTCCTCTCGCTTCCGTCCCAAGTGCTGCAGAACTCGCAGGCGTCCTTGCAGACTCCCGCTCGCTACCAGCGTGAGGCATCGTCTACACACCCTCTCTCTTGGTGGTTTTCGATCGACAACATCTTGCGTCTTTCGTTGGTGCGGATAGAGACTGCCCGCTCGCAAGAAGATCCGGAGTTTGCCTCGGCGAATTTGAGGTCTCTAGCGTATTATCGTCGGGCGCGACCTCGGTCGGAAATTGAAGCTGCGGGGATGTGTTGAGTCGAAGTCTAATCGAACCCACGCCGGCAGTGGGGATTCTGCGAGCCACATCCCGGTCGTTTAGAAGGGGATCACTAAGAAGCCCCTCATCTTTTCTCAGGGGAATAGCAGGGGCCTCGCGGTGGTCTAACCTGAAATTCGTCATCAGCCGTGCAACATGAAGACCTTTCCAAGATTCGGTTCAAGCCGCATCGTACGAGGCGCCACATCTCGAGAGCGGGGGGCAGCATCGCGGATGGCGACCGTTACGCATGGCCCATGGATGATGGAGGAGCCGGCTATACCTTGGTAAAAACCCTCGATCGGAGCCGATACATCTGGTCAATCGTTGACTAACTGCGACATGTTTGCGACTCCAGTTCCTGGCTTTGGGTGACATAGTTCGCTGGTAGTCCAGATTCCCAACGGATGCTTTCTTTTGGTCTGACGAATGAGGCAGCGAGCCATGTCAATCGAAACATTCGTCCAAACTCGAGTTGTTCGAGGATTTGCGTTTTCGTGGAGTAAACAGACGGGCTTGATGCTGCCTTTAATCTGGAATTTGCGCTGGAGTAACCCGTCTACGATCATCCATGGTTGGGATGGACAACAAGAGATGACAGGAGTTGTGCAAGAGTGAGAGTTTATGCACAGACAGAGGCAACGGCCGCCACACCGTTGGTAAAGTCAGATTGACATCAACAGCACAGACTCTCGTCCCGTCCCGATCTTTCGGTCCACCCCGTGTTGTGTGGCTGACCACCACCACAATATCTGACCGTCAGCATTCGGATCCGAAAGCGAGGCAAAATCCGCAAAAAGACCACGATGATTTCCCTAAGAATGGAGCATACGACCGCAAATCTCCCAACGTCAAAGCGCTCGCAAAAAGTCGAGGCCATGGACGGCTCTCACGGGATGCTTCCATCCCCTGATATCGCAGCCCACGTCTAAAAGCTAATTTCTTGGCTCCGCTGGACCCCGAAGTTGGGGGTTGCTCCGTGAGCGCCTGGGGGGACTGGGCTGACTGCAGGTCCTTCACCTGCAAAGTGCATCCTTCACCCTGTATTCTCACCTGAAAAGCGGAATTCCGGAGAACTTCTGGAACTTCTTTTTCCTGTGTGGACCGGCAGCAGGGGCTGCCCCAAGGGCTCAGGCCAAGTCGGCACTCCGGGTCCCACGTGGTGGCACAGCAACTTCTTCAACCAGGCGAACTTTTCTGTGTTGGAACCTGATGTTTGATGAAGAAAAGCAAATTCTCTGGATCCCATGGAACTTATCCAACGTCAACTAACGCGCCGTTGAAACGTTGCGACCAGAATTTCCCTCAAGGAAGAGCCTTTTTACTGAGACAACCTGCTTTTATAGGGATGGCTGGTCGATACCGGAGCAGACGAACTTTACCACACATGGACAATTGCCCGAACCGGCGTGTCTCGGACAGGGATATCCTCGTATGTCACAATTGAGTTGTCATCGCGACACAGACCAACTCGGGCTACCTCGGGTGCGCTTCGATCCACTATGCAAGCTACACGCTGAAGACTTGGAGGCTAGCCCTGAGTGAAGTTAGCCCGCCAAGTTGTCAAAATTCCCGGCTGTCACCTCTGAACCTGTGCGCACTTCTTCAACACGCCATTCTAGCCCCCAATGTGATATATCAAACCGTGTCGTAAAAGAGTCCAGGAGACTGGGAAGGACCTGTCGCCCGAGTCTGGCTTAGACTGAGGCTCTTTGTCCCTTCATCTTGGTCATGTGGCAACTGCAACTTCGTCTGTTCGGAAGGACTCCGTGGTTGGGACTCAGATGCCAACGCCATCCGTAGGTGGCTTTGCCAACATCCGCCAGCAGCCAGTCACAGCTTTCTCTGTCAGAAACGGCGTTCCCACAAAGCTCCCGAGTGGGAGAAATCAAGTTTCCCATCACCACCATCCCTGGACCTGCGCTAATTAGTGCCGCGTACAATGTCATGTACTGCATAGTGTATCTCAGGGGACCTGCAGCGGTGCATGGTTCCGGCGTGCCGCGGCCTGCTTTGCTTCTAGAACCCTAGAATTCCTCGTCCAGGCGAAGCTTCAAGTGACTGGTCGCAACTCGATGTGTTTTGCAAGATGCAGGCCGGGGCCGGCTCGTCTCCAGGACGTGCTCCTGAAATGCAACCTCGGCACGGTCTCCGGCGGGGGGCGAAGAGCAAAGGGTCTGCTCTCATGGCCCTTTAGCCCTCGTACCCCGTATTCCGTCCTCGTGGTTCTTGCCCAAGATGCTTACAAACGCGAGCCGAAGGGCATAGTACGAGCGTGAGTGGAGGGATGGACGGACGTCCTACCTTGTTGATGATCCGAGGGATGAAGCCGAACAAGATGGCGCAGCCCACATCTCACACATTCGGGCTAGATACCACACAGAGTTCGCACCTGCAGCCGGCTTGGCCGTTACTGCAAGTGTGATATCTTGCCTGTCCTCCGACAGGGGACGCCCTTTCTCGTCCAAACGGTCGGGACTGGAGCCCAATCCAAGACGTCGGAACCGACGAGGAAAGAGAGTTGCTCGGGGGGAAGGTAGGCCATGCTGAATTTTGAAAGAATATTAGTCTTCTTATCTCCCACATCCTCCACTTCTCCTTCTTGGCGCGTCTAATGAAGAACTAGCAAGAACAAACGCAAATCCTCGTCTGATGAAGTTATGAACGAAGGCCTGCCCAGATAAAGCGGTCTAAAGCCAACCCGGGCTCCGCCACTCCCGTCCACGTCCACTTTCTGCGCCTGGACTCCTTCTTCCCTACCCGGGGCTACGCGTCGGTTCGATCGGCTAGCAGTGGCTGCTTCCCACTTCCCGTCCCCTCAACCTCCTCTTGAGATAGTCAGCACGCCAGATATTCAGCCTTACCCGCTGGCTATAGCTCACCGCAACAACGAGTTGCCCTCAAGGATCCCAAAGGAGGGTATTTCGAGAGTCGATCACAGCCATGAGTTCACCGCCATGGACGTACAACACCCCGCCGGGGACGGATACCGATGGACCCAAGATTGCGACTATCGCGATTGTGTTCACGGCCTTGTCGTTGGTCATTATGGCCTTGCGGCTGTACGTCCGCATGGTGATGCTGAAGGCAACTGGGTCCGGTAAGTGCAAACGACTCGAGCGCTGAGAGGAAGGTGTGCTGACGGTGATTGATGCAGATGACTGGGTCATCGTTGTTACCTGGGTAAGATAAGTCTACGAAGCAAGAAGGGGCTTGAACTAATAATGTCGCTTTAGTTTTGCGCCGCTGGCTTTGCCGTCGTGAGCATCATGCGTAAGTTGATTCTCCCTGAAAGAGAGATCCAATGAAATTCTGACACTTTGACGCAGAAACAAAATGGGGCCTTGGCCTGAAGAAGTTGACCGACATGCCGGAAGAGAATCTCTATGAGTTCGGCCTTCTGCAATACGCCGGTGCTCCATTGTAAGTTCTCCCTCGTCACCGCGAAGCACACCTTTCTGACAATAGACAGCTACATCTCGAGCATTCTTGGATTCAAGCTCAGCTTGCTTCTATCATATCTACGTTTTATCCCCAAGGGAATCTACAGATGGAGCACATTTGCGACCATCGGTCTCTGCATTGCCTACCACATTGCTTTCTTGGTCGTTCAAATCAACCTGTGCACACCGGTATGATGCGCTGAAGTCTTCTATTCATTCCAATGCTAAGAAAATATAGATTGCTAAGCAGTGGGATCCAACAATCACCAACGGCTCTTGCATTCCCGGTGTTCCCTTCTACACCAGCATGGCTGCCCTGACAATTGTATTTGACATCGTTGTGTAAGTCCTGCTAATTCCAATGTCAGTTTCTTCTCAGCAGCTGACAGATATCCGACAGCATGTTCCTACCATTCCCCGTTCTCGCAACCTCGAAGATCCAAAAGCGCAAGAAGTTCGTACTGCTCGGCCTCTTCGGCCTCGGCGCCTTCATCACCGTCATCCAAATCATCCGCATCCAAACCGTCCACTCCCTCGCCAACTACCTCGACTCTGCCCCTCTCATCATGTGGTCTACCGTCGAGAACAACTTGGGAATAATCGTCACCTGCGTGCCCACCCTCGCGCCGCTGGTCAAGTACTTCAACGAGAAGAGCAGATCAGGAAGCAGGAGTAACAAATACGGCGGCGCAAGCGGCTACGGACGCAGCGCCGCGACCGGCAACGGCAACGTGGGAAGCAGATACGCGCTGCAGAGCTGGAGACCGGGGATGAGCGGCATGCAGCCCCTGAGCAGCGGTATCGACCGCAACGAGACGGAGGTCGGCATCGAGGGCGGCTCAAGAAGGGGGAAGAGCTCCGATGATGGGAGCACGGATTATCACCTGGATGCCCCGGTTATCGTCAAGAAGACGGAGTTCGTGGTGACGAGCAATCCGAGGGAACCTGAGCAGGTTTGAAGGAGAGAGGATGATAGTTGGAACTTGATCGCAACATGACATGACTACCTACTTTAATGAATGAATCTACTCCGTACGGACACGAGCAGCGCAGGCCGCAGTGTACCGCTTGTTTCAAAAATAGTTTCGCGGTCTCGTAGACACTGCCTGTTGCTTATGTGAAAGCATCTTGCAGAGATTCCGGAGTTTTACGAGTCTGAAAACGTCGAACAGTGAACAGATACACAGTACTCAGACATCCCCAAGACAAGGACAACAGACAGATCAAGGAACAAGGGCAGTGCTGAACAGGAAAGACAATGAAACATCTGGAACAAGGACAAAGATCACAGAGCCACGAAGAAACACTTGTGACAGCGGGGCCGGACGACGGCGCTTGGGACGCCAGAGAGCAGAAATGATGGGCTCCGATTGCTAACTACCGCTGGAAGAGACGATTCAAGCTCCTTTTTGTATCATACAGTCTCTCCTTTTCTTCCTCCCAAATGAATGCCCGCGTGCTTTGTTGAAATTATTCGCTCGACAAGTGCAGATCCCTTTAGCCAGTCTTGCGACCACCCTTAGCACGGGCAGGCGCCTTGGTGCCGGGGCTGACTTGCTCCTTCTTGGTGACCACAGGATCGTCGCCGTCCTCCTCCTCGTCGTCCTCCTCGATCGACTGCATGACCTGTCGTCCTTGAGTGCTTTTCTGGGGCTTCTGGACGCGGCCTCCACGGACGGTTCGGAGGCTGTCACCGCCCATGAGCGCCTTCATCTCCTGGATCTTCTTGCGCATCTCGCGGCTCTTGTTCTTGTCTCCCATGGCCTCGGCAATGGCCTCAAGGTCAGAGATGCTATCGGTGGCACTGGCAGCAGAGCTGGTAGGGGCGGCGGCAGTAGGGGCTGCGGTGGCGCTAGGGGCCAGGCTCTGCAAGGTGTTGTTGGCCTGAGGAATGTAGGCTGGGGCCGAGCCACGGTATTCCTCATCTTCGTAGAGATCGTGACGGGCATGCATGTTGTTGCCGAAGTTGAGCATGTCGGAGTTCTGCTTGATGACGAGGTGACGGAAGATCTCGGTGGGGTATCTGCCTCCGTTGATGGCGACAACAGTGAGGACGTCGCGCTGGGTGAGGGCGGTGTCGGACAGGAGCTTGTGGTAGACCTTCTTGTAGAGAACGTGGTCCTTGATATTCTCGCGCCAGAAGCTGGTCTCAATGTCCTCGAGGATGATCTCCAGAAGCTGGGAGTCGACCTTGTTGATCATGGTGCGGATGAAGTCCTTCGACTCCTTCAGCTGGTCCTGGAACCAGTCGTGGTTGGCCTTGAGGATGGCCTCCTTGACCCAGGAGATCGTGTGGCAACGGACGAAGAGATCCTTAAGCACCTTGTTGTACTGTCCGTTGTACTGAACAGGAAGAATGGCCTCGAGGGCCAGGAAGTCGACAAGGTCGGGGCGGCGCTCGCGCTCGGGGAGGTTCTGGTCCTTGAGCGAGTTGCAGATGGACTGGTAGATCGTGTTGTCCGAGATGCAGCGACGGAAGGCGTTCGCGTCCACGCGTGACTGGACGCGGCCGAGAAGGGCTGGGGTGAATGTCACCTCCTCACGGATCTTCTCCTTAGCCCGCTCGGCGCGACGGGCGCGCTCCACCGGCGTGATGACCGCCGTTCCTCTATCGCGTCGGCCAGACATGACGGTATGTAGTGGGGGTGTCGTTGTTCTGTGATGTGTATGTATGTATGGTGGAAGGGGGATGAGGCCCAGTGACTTGTGGTGTTGTTGTTGTGTGGCTGTGACGTGTTGAGGGAGAGGTTTATGGAGGGCTGTCGGCGTCCGGTGGTGCCCTTTTATAGTTCGGAATCAGCTGATGCTCAAGGAAAGAGACGAAAAGGAAGGAGCTACCCACCCACTTACGGTTGTGAGGCGAAGAAAGAAGTTGTTGTATGGTTGTATGGTTGTTGTGTAGTTGTGATGTGTTGGGGGAGAGGTTTGTGGGGGTCTGTGAGCGTCTGGTGGTGTCCTCTTATAGTTCAGAATCAGCTGGTGTTCAAGAAAAGAGAGGAAATGGAAGAAGCTACGCACCAAGTTACGGTATTGCGAGGTGAAGAGAGAAGTTGTTGTATGTTGTTGTGTCGTTGTCGGGTTGTTGTGATGTGTTAAGGGGGAGGTTTGTGGAGGGCTGTTGGCGTCCGGTGGTGTGCTCTTATAGTTCAGAACCAGCCGATGTGAAAGGAAGGTGAGCAATAAAAAGGAGCTACCCACCTAGTTGCGTTGCTGCGACACGAAAAGGGGCCTTTCCAGCGAAAAAAAGCTGGCGATAGTTGCAAGTTGACGTTGATGTTGGTGTCAAGTTTGGAATATGATCAAAACCCACGCGTGGAGATGAAGAGTGATAGGTAGACGCGTTGTTGCTCGCGCGATAACTAGGATGTGCTGACCAAGCTGGGAAGACAAAGGTGAAAGAGACAAGTGAAGGAAAAAGGTGGTGAGCAACGCGTCAAGGTGAATCACCTCTGAAGCACTTGGGGAGATTGAGCAGCTGAGGAAGGGACGCTGGTGACAGATGATGGCTACGGACGATGGCGACGGGCGACAGCGACTGACGACGACAACGGACGACGGCGACGGACGACGGTAAGAATGATGAAGGCGGCGACGATGGCAGAAATGACGACGCCGAAGGATGGATATGAAGATGATGAGGTGTGGAAGTTGGTTTGCGTTGAAGACGAGGGAGAGAAGAGGCCCTTTTGTAGCCCAGCTGAGTGAGACTTCATGGAGGAAGTCACGCCGATGGACTGCTCTTGCCGTGATTCAGTTGTAGCGGAGGTCCGATGTATTCCTTGAGTATTCGAATTGCCAAGTGCATCAGACCATGATTGAAGACATCCACCACTAGGTAGAAGAGACGGCCAGCACAAGAAGAATTTGCAAGGCTGAGTGTTGCGAAAATTAGGAAATCCACCAAACTTGTTCCAAGCAGTACCAGACAAAAAATATTTGTCAAACTGTAAACAGTCAGCGAAAATGAATCGTGCAGAGAAATGGAGCATCTATGATCAAAAAGACCTCCAGCCAGTCAACGAAAAGAAATCGATTCCCGTCAAGCAAATTTTTTGATTACAAGTATCTTCAAATTGTTATGCTCCGTGGTAAACTACAACCCTAAAGCCAATGCGTTGAGGTGTGCTCATTTAGTCGTCAGATCATCGTCTCATCAGTCTGGGCCAATGAACAAAGAGTAAAAGCCGCCCACTGTTCCAAGGCGTTGCTGTCCTCAAGACATAAAACCAAAACAAGCCAACCATCGAAGCCAAACATTCCAGATGATCAGCATAAATGCACAATACAGTACAACTCAAGTCGCCAATGGTTGAATACCCAGAACCTTCATTCCGTTTTCCAACACCTGCTTCGCATTCTCATACAACACGGCCCTCGCAAGGTCCACTTCCGGACCCTCAGGCGCTTCTTCATCTTCGTCGACATCAAGACACTCAATCAGCTGCTCGACCAGACGGTACAAGAACGAGAGGACGGCGGAAGGTTCGACCGATTTGTACGCAGCGTTGATGACGTCGGGATACTGCGCCATGAGTCGGAGAAGATTTGTGTACTCTTCCTCTTGCAAATGTGTGTAGTCAACGTCGGCCAGAGCCGCGGGGTCGGCTTCAAGCTGCCCCAAAGCCAACTTGAGTCTGGTATATGCAAACTGAAGTGCAGCGCCAGTGTCTCCATCAAACTCAGTCATCTTCTTGCTATCAAATGCGTAGCCGTTGCCGCGCTTGGTGTGCATGTCTTGAGCAATCAGAGAGGTGATACCGAAAGGCTCAGCGGCGGCAGCTGGAGCACCACCTTCTTGCTCCGCCATGGCTGTCTTCACTGCAGCAGCACATTGATCAATCATGTCGCCAAAGAGATGCGCGTTGCCGAGCTGCGCCGAGAGGCCCTGTACCTTGCCGAAGCCGACGTGCTGGAGCTTCTTGGCCAGGTCAACGTGACCCATGAGCTCGATGGCCTTTGCGACGCGAGCGAAGTGGGCATCTTGGTCGGATGTGACGACGTAGATCAGTTTGTCAAAGGAGTGCTTCTTGTCGAGGTCGATGACGTTGGCGATGTCGCGGAGGAGATACATAGTGGTGCCGGTACGGTTGCGCAACACCGCAGTGCTCAGTCCCTTGGAGCCGTGCTTCTTGAAGTCGATGACCCAGGAACCCTCGCTCTCCTCGAGGACACCCTTGTCCTTGAGGACAGCCTCGACCTCGGCGATAGACTCGGACGTGACCTGTGACTCGCCATTGTACTCGTCGAACTTGATACCGAGACGCGCGTAGGCTTTGGTGTAGTCCTCGACATAGACGTCACGGAACTTCTTCCACAAAGCCATGGCGTCGGCGTCGCCATCCTCCAAGCGCTTAAAGAAGGCGTCGCGCTCAGCGTAGATACCTTGCGACTCGATTTCGGCAGTGCTCTTATTGTCGGCTTTTGCCTTGTGGCTGGCCTCGAGCTCAGGCTTGAAGGCCTCCACGATCTTGTTGTAGACGTCGAGAAGGTGGCGGATGGCATCCTTCTCAAACTCCTCATCAGAGCCGAACTTCTCCCAACCGACGGCAAGAAGGGCGACTTGCTTGCCCCAGTCGCCCATGTAGTTCATGCGGACGACATCCCATCCCATGCGCTCATACAGGTTGGCGATGGCCGCGCCGTTGATGGTACTGCGCAGATGCCTACCCTCAAACTCGCTGGCGATATTGGGAGAGGAGAACTCGACGATGGCCTTCAGCTTTCCAGAGTCAGGAGCGGGTCGAAGGCCGAATGACTCATCGCCGCCGTATAGCTCCTTTCGGTCCGCGATGAAGGGAAGGAGGAGTCGGGGGAGTGTGAAGGGGGAGGAGAAGATTCGGATGTGGATGCCGTCAACAAATGGGAAGGTGTACAGGGGAGACTTAGGGAACTGTACAATCTAGTTAGCATGGTCCAGTTCAACAATGCGAGAAGAAACACTTACCTTTGCCAAAAGCTCTGCCGCAACCTCTGCATTTGCTTTGATCTTGAGACGAGGCAAAATGACTGCCAAGTCGCCCATGGAAATTGCTGCAGTAGTCTGAATCGCCTCGTAGGCAAGGGTCGGATCACATCCCGTGACCTCGGCAACAATTTTCGCAATATAGGAACGAAAGATATCAAGAGGACGTACTAGTACGTCAGCAGGGGGAAAAGAGGGAAGAGGAGTGTCAAGGCTCAGCCTCTCGAGAGAAGAGTGAAGACCGTTGATGGAAAGAGTCGCCATGGTGTGTGATAGTGATTGCTTCCTACATTCCCTTCTGCACAGCCTGGTTTGGTGCGTGAGATGAAAGAGAGAAAGAACATTGTCACAATTGACATGGGAATTTGAAAGTCCTTCTTGAAGGGAGGCTGAGAGCACTAATCATCTGGGTGTGGTCGGGCATGAAGCAGTGTACTTTTCAGTTGACGCGGCATGATGAGATTGGACATACATGCAGCGATGTATGCCAGTCCGCTTGGTTGGGTTTGGGCTATGACTATGTTCGTCTTGGGGATTGATTCTGTTGGAGGGGGGAAATAAGCTGCCGATGCTGATAGGCTGCCCTGCTTTCGTCCCGGTATCCAGCTGCATATCTTCAACGGTTTCTCATTCGGCCGCAGCCGAAGTAGTGACTTGACCCAAGATAAGCTTGTCCCAAAAGTGACACCAGCATCACCCAAATGTAAGCCGCCCATGTACTGTCTGCCCAACACAGGGTGGCCCAACACTATGTGAATTTCTGGTCCGACAGCTGATCCTGCTGCAGACAACCCCGAAAGAGATCCCCTAAATGATTATCACATGAATCTTGAAGAAGGCCTGATAACGAGAGTCTCATGGGGTTTCTCTTTTTAATTTCTTCCTTCTTTTTGTCTAGTTTGAATCATGGCCCGACATCAGAAAAGTCGTTTTCATCGACCACAAGAATCCGACATCGAGAAAGTTTGATATTTAAGTAATTAAAGCACATGAATTTGAGGCCATATCGATGTCATACTATGCGGAATAGTAGCAAGCAAAAAGCGATCAACGTCGAAGATTAATATCGTGCTGAGTGTGATTCTATCTTACTTTCACCGCCGCTCTTCACGACTGTGGTCCAGGATATCGCAAAGTCTCAACTTGCCGGCTGGCTCGAGGATATACCGCAGCTTCAGGCCGCACGGGTCTCCACTCCGAGGATTCACGTTGCTCATTCAAGTGTCCTTGAATGTGCTGCCCACCTGCGACAGCCCAGTCGCCCCTCTTCTTTTGAAAACAGCCAACGATACTCGTGAGAATGGTCTGTCTGCGTTGGACCGGGCGTTCATGAATCTCCTGGGAGTCCGTGTCACTGTTGGGCGTTTTGGATCTGGCGTCTTTCATCACAAGCCCCCAAAAGGGCATCTGCAGATTACCAGCGGCTAGACTCAAGGGAATGAGAATGAGGAGCACCATGACAGCACTGACGACAACCAAAACAATCAAAAAATTCTTCCAGCTTCGGTCGAAGGTGATGATATCGTCACAACCGAAAATCGCCGCCGTTAGAACGAGCGGCTGGGAGCCCTGCAGGGATTTAACGATCAGTTTTCACTCATCAACAGTTGAAGGTGGAGCCGTCCTACAATCGTTGTCCAGGCCAGCACTCTTGGCTCAAGCTGTCGCCTGGGGGGTTCTTGATGAGTAAGACTGATTTGAATCTGGAGTTGCAGCTGGAGCTGTAGAAGATGCTGTAGAGGCAGATTAGCCTTATACCTCTTCTTCGACCTTGAGATCTGCGAAACCTGGACTCACGCTTTGATGCTCGGAAACCCCCTTCTCGATCATGTCTTTGCATTTCTGCGTCAGATCCAGCAACCGTTTGAGTAATCGATGGAGATCTTTGAATACTGCGCGAATCTGACTCAAGTGTGGATGACACTTCAAGACGTCTTTGATGGGACTTTCGTGGTGATATGGATTGAGGAAATAGTTGACATCAGTTTCCATGAAAGATTCACCACTCCGCACCGTCTCGTGCAAGTCTTGTGACATCTCTTCCAGAAGGTCTTTGGTTTCGCTCATGCCATCCTTGAGCTCCTCAAACTCCATCAAGTATGTGTTGTGCGTCAAGTTGGTGTTGCGTGCTGACGATACGGCGGTGTGCTTCGTGGAGTCTCTCATTCGCCGAAGAAAAGCTTTGTGACGGATATCCTGAATACAAGGTCAGCTCAGAAGACTTATTTCAGAGAAACGGGACTGGAGCCTTACGCAGCCCTTGATTTTCTTGTCGATATTGGCGATGAGATTCTCCCATTCTCGATGAACCTGTACGATGCGCGACTCAAGGACTCGACACACGTAAGGTACCGATCTGGCTGTGTTGACCTCTGGCAAGACAATGGGGGCAGAGACATCAAAAGCAAACGGCTTGAGATATGTTAGTCGTACGTTTTGTTTTTCCCGGAAGGGGGGGAAGCTCACTAGAGGCTTCTCGCCAATTGCTGTCCAGGCAATATGCTGCAGCTGTCAGTTTGAACAACACTTGGACTCGTGGAGCTCTTACTGTCTGTTGTGTTCGTTGACCATTTTGAATCCGTGACTTGCACTTTTCTCGGAGCTCGTCCATCCGAAAGACCAAGGCTCGAAAATCATTCAAGGTTCTCCGTACTTGTGATAGATGGGGTAAACATTCCGTCGTGTCCCGTCCAGTACCCAGGAAATATCTCAAGTCACCGCCCATAAATGTCTCTGCACCCTTGACAAGTTCTCGTAATTTTGGTGCGATGTCGCTCAGCAATTCTTCGAATTTAAGGAGGGAGGCCTGAAACTCCTCGAGTTCTTCACCGGCTCGCTTCCACCTAAGAGAGGCATCTGGTATTTGCATGTGTGCTGTAGCTCGTACTTGTGAAAGAAGCTCTGCGTGATGTTTCCCCTAGAATTCGTGATCAGCATATGGAATTTGACTCGGCTGTAGGAGACGTTACAATTCCGTCGCTTCTGACATTGATGTGGTAAAGAATTGAAGCCCATTCCTTGTGTGCTTGAGAGAAACGAACTGCGAACGCCCTCATGAAAGCAACTCTGGGATGCCACTTATTCCTGTGAACGTGCGTCTTTCCAATATCAATGCCGGTCTTCCCTCTATCAAAAGGGTCTCGAAGATTTCCATCCTCGAAGTCGCTCGCATACCGAGCTATCATGTCTGGGGACGGAATACCTCCTTCTTGGTCTTGGTCAAACCAAGTTTCCACCAGCATGATTCCAGTCCATCTTTCCTGGTCAAACCCGGCTATTAAGCAGCTAATGTTGGTAGCATATATTGCGTCGACCCCATCCTGTCGGAGTTGCGACCTGCTCATGTCACTCAAAAACGTTACGTCTCTTGACGATCTCAGTGGCTGTCCGGTGGACCGCTTGATTCTGCCGTCAAAAATAGTTTTCTTCGTTAATCTCCACACATAGAATGGCAAAGAGAAGCGTAGTGAGAAAGTTTCCGGTCCTTCCGTCTATACAAAGTAAGCAAATTGAAAACGGCCTTCACCTTGTCCGTGCTACTTACTGAGAATGACACACTGATTGACGCATTTGAACATGTGTAGTCGAGCATATAATCCCCCAAGAGACGGAAAAGCGATTCTGGAGCTGTTGAAACCAAAGAAAGTATGCCCCATGCGTCGATATCTGTCATGTAGCTATGGGAGATCTCTTGTTAAGATTGCTGTGGATGCTATGCCGCGTGGACTCAAGTAACTTACATCAGCCGTCGTTCAGCATCGACAGCATCCGGATTTTCTACCGGATCCATGCAATAACGCTGTTAAGGTCAGCTTTAAGAAACCTTGGAAACGAGATGAATGTGGTCAACCTGCGTACCTCTTTCAGAAGCTCTTCCATGAGGTCTCGTGCAGAAAGCCCTCCTCGATTGGGTCGAAATTGGCTTTCGTTAGCGGTATATGCTCCATCAATAAGCAACGCCTTCTTGGTTGATGGAATATCGAAATTTCCGTGCCGTAACTTTTCCAAAGTTGCGTCGTGGAAGATGTCTACAAGAGCGCCCATGCGAGACCTTTCTGCGATCCAATCTTCGTCGGGGTCGAGAAAGAGACAGATCGACTCTGCAGAGGACTGCTTCGTAATCTCCAGCCTTGAAATCCACGGCGAGTTCTCCCATTCAAGTGAAACTGATGGTCGGAGCAGAAATCGTTGGGGCCAGTGAGGAACGATGGATGTAACATGTCCTAATTCCTCTGTGAAAACTTGCTGCACCTGTGTCAGGTCCTTCTGTAAGGTCAATATTGATTCTACACGTTATAGATTTAAAGAAAACATACTTGTGGAGACTTCATCTTGCTCCATGAGAGTGGTGAATGTCCTATCTATGAATTGCCATAATGCATTAGGACCCAAAAGGGAATGAACGAATTAAAGTTGCAGGGAGTCTTCTCACTCTTTGCAAGTCGAACGCATGACTGCTAACTTGAAAGAAGTACTGGTCGAGCAACGATCTTCGTTAGCATAAGTTACCAAGACGGTGAGACTTGGGAAGTCTGTGTCACCTTCCGTCTGGCCTCCTCGCAGTTTTCTGACATGTCATCACATCTCTCTTTCAGACGGATGAAAACGGCGTCCAGCTGTGCCAGTTCGTTGAGAACTCGTCGAATTCCAGCTAGAGACGGGTAACACTCCGACGCATCACCTGGACGTCCTTCATCATTGCGAAAGTAGTTCGACTCTGTAGAAAGAAAACCGTCCCCGATTTTGAGCGTCTCATAGATATCTTGCTGCAGCTCTTGTAGAGTTTCCTTGAGATATCTAAGATGAGCCTCGAATCTTTCGAACTCTTTTCCATAATCGTTAAGATCAGAACCTATTGAAAAAGGGCGGAGTCGGAGGAACAAATGCTTCTGCCTTTGAGCCTGAACAGAAATGTTAAAACACTGATGAAAGTTGTCGGCGATTTCGGGGACGTTACCAAGTTGTCCACCCCCAATTCCAGATTTTTTCGAACCAACTCCCATTCATCTGATACTTGCCCCAACCTCAGTAGCAAAATTCGTAAGAAGTAGGCTCTGGGTTCCCATATAGGCTTCGTGGCATCATCCTGGCCGCCGCCAAGAGGATCTAATAGCATCCCGTCATCCAGGTCGAGTTGGTATCTTTCAACCTTATCCGCGGCATCTTCTCCAGTGTTGAACCAGGTATCGATTAATAAGGTGGCAGTCCATCTCCACTGATCGTAGCCAGTTACCAAGAAGCCAACATGACCTGAGTAGATGCCATGAACCATTGTCGTTGACGAATTGTCTGTGGAGGCCATTAGGAAGTTCATGCGACGTGAATTTCTGAGGGGCATCCCCGTCGATGCCTTCAAACGTGGATCAAACAACAATTGACCAGTTGTGCGCCAGACATGAAACGGCACATGCAATTCGAGAGCAAAGATAGACGGGCCGTCTGCCTATTGAAAAGAGTAAGTAACAAGGCGAGCGATGGAATGAAAATAGATAAGCCTACAGCAATTGAGACCCCGATAAATGATCTGGCACACAGATGCTTTTGAAGAAATCCGGCCAGTAGACGAGCTTGAGATTCTGGGCTGGACATAATCAACGCAAGAATACCCCAACGGTCGATATCAGTGAGATAACTATGTGATGTTAGCGCCAGCGGTGTGCTGTCGATATCAGAGCAGTACGTGCATCAGGCGGCGCTCCGCATCAACGGCTTCAGAGTCGTCAAACTCATCAGTGACCTCTAGGAAATTTGTATATCTCTAGTTTATGTAAGCCGAATTCAGTTGAGATAAATGCATCCATTGTGGCTAGTCATTTGGGGGTCTTTCTTACCTTTTCGAGAAGAAGATTGACCATTTCTCGTGCCGAGAGGGCTCCGCGGGGTCTCCTTGACGTCCATGGATTCCTTTTCTCCCCCCGATAGTAACCATCAATGATCCATCCCATTTTCCGAAGCGGTCCATCCAAGTTCCCGAAAAGCAAGTCTTGAAATTTGCCATCATGGCAGACATCGAGGATCGGCTGTATTCGTCCTTGATATCTTGCAGACTCTTTGTCTGTCCGGAGTATGAAACACATTACATCTTCCAGAGACTCGAGGCCATACTCGATCTTCCTGTTGAGAGCCCACGCTGTGTTTTCCCACTCGAATGCAACTTCCTGACGTTTGTAAAAGGTAGAAGGCCATGCGAATGGGCTTGCTGCTGAATGATTGAGTTCGTACTCAGACTTGGGGGCGATGTCAGCCTCGCGCGCGGTCAAGGCTGCTGTGCGACGGCGACGAGGAGGCAAGCTTTTAGAGGCACTAGACTTGAGCATTGCGCCGACTAGAGGCATCGTGTCCATCAGTTAGTCTTGCCCTATCTAGAAGTATGCCTGAAACTGTGGGTAGTAATGCGAAGCAAGACACGGATCGATGCGAAATAATGGATGTCTATGAGAGATAAACTTGCCTTGTAAGTGCACACTTGTAAGTTACAGTAATCGAGCAGACCTCAATTCTGCACACACAGCCGAGAATCATTGACATGGAAAGTGACAGCATTTCTGGGAAGAGAAAGATGGGTCTATTAGGAGTTCCATGGCTTGTCCTGGTGGTATGTCCGGGGCCTCCCTCGCACAGAACATGCTCGGTGGGTGACATACTCCTGTCGCTAGGTAGTTTGTCACTTCTCACCCACGGAGGGGCTGTGGTACTACAAGGCAACCATGATATCAGGGTAGGCAGCTTACTAGGCAGACAGTAATTCGCACGCGTGCAGGGACCGGCTTTCGAGTTTTGCCATGAAATTCCATTGCTTGAGAACGCCTGTACTTTAGGGAAGTTCTGCAATTCGTCGCCTCGCAGATCACACGTTGCCCCAGTCATGGGGAACGAGCCATGGTTGTTGGGCTTCTCAGCAGCTGAAGGCAGTAGTGGCTCATGATGATTTGTCAGGTTGCGGAACGCACTTCATATATTGAAGGCATGCATATGCATTTCGCCTGATTCGATCGCTGGGCATCATCTGTCTGCAGGATGGCGCAACCTTCGGCTTGCACTGCCTCTACAGCATGGCAGGACTGTATACACCGGAAAATTCACATAGGGCAATAACTGATGAGCTGGCCTGCCGCCAGTCCACTTGTTCGTGTTCTGCTGGACTTAGCAGTCCAACGTACATGAATGACAGCGAGTTTGTACCCTGGCAACGCGACAGCGAGCGGATCGAAAAAGGTGCGCCTCCAGGCGGCTAACTGCGAAAGAAAAGTCAGAAGGGAAGAAGGTAAACATGTCGGAGACGAGTTTACAACCACTGTTACGCCACTTTGTCCGCAGTTGCACTATGGCCTTATCAATATTTGAAAAATCGCTTCGGACGGGTTGATATCGTCCTCGGTCGGGCAGAGAGTGAGTATAGGCAGTGGAGTGAGATCTCGAAAACGTACGCATGTCCACATAAAGGAATGTCTTTTCCAAAATAGCTGTTGAGGCGGCAGTCATTAGTGATGTGTGTCAGATAATTCGAGGCTTCGTTGAGCAGCTGACCATTCCTCTTAGTATTCTTTCGACTATGAAGCGGCCAAAGCCCCCAAATTCCGCCTATGAAATTGATGTCGTGATCAGCGAAGGTAGCGAAGGTGTTGACACGAACTTTTGTTTTCCTGATAGAGAGTCGTCGGAGACTGAGGGTAAAAGCTTTCAACAGACCTGTGAGAGAATCTACTCATTAGTGCTCTGCCACTGCTATGACGCTTAAGATGAGAGGAGGGTTGGGTTTTCAAGTTGGCCAATGTGGAAAGGTAGGTAAAATATGACACATGAGGGAGTGCCCTCCTGGTATTTCATAGAATAGTCATAAGGAGGCGGGTGTATGGCTCTGAAAGACGAGATTCGGCATTCACCATGTTGGAATGAGGAAGCCCAAGAATGCGAGGTGGGGCGAGACTTTTGGCAATGATAAGCTTCATACATGGTTGAGAGCAAATAAGCATTGCACCAAGGCAACTTCCGTGATTCGGAATATATAACATGTTCTTTTCATCTGTATTTTGAGGGTGTCCAGGGAATTCCATGTTCTGCGTCAGGATGAGACGATTGCTAAGTGGCAATAACGCCGCCTACAACGAAGTACCTCGACTGCCACGCGGTTCTCAGCACCGTAGTAATCAGCTGTAGAAGTCGGTGACGAGGCAATTTGCGCCGAAAGACAAATAGGTTCGGCTGAAAACAAAGGAGATTTTGCGGTTGCCGGTATTACTCTCTGGTGCGCCGTTCTTCGCTGGCGGTTGAATATGAGCCCAACCGAAAACACACACATGCCCCCTTACTGAAGAGTAAGACACATGGGTAAGTGGCCAGGTACATCGCATCGCCATAATAGAAAGAGGCGTTCTTCGCAAGGGAGGTGACTGCTAAGTCCGAGTGCTGTTTCGTCATATTGTTCGTCATTTTATCTATCAAACATCAAGCAAGCCGTGTTCATCAATCGTGATTGGAAATCGTGACAGTCTTGACAAGTAATCCAACAACCTAAATATGGACCGAAGTCCTCGCTTTTGTACTCCTAAATACGCGTGCAGTTGACGAGTCGCTGTAGCCCTGAAGGGCAATGGAATTTGTTCAGAAGTTTCGAGAGATGGGTGATCCGTTGTCGAAGAATGAATCGTGATAAAATTGATGAAGAGGTAATGTGTCGAGGACGTTCCGCCGTATCCCTTTTATCTCGAGCGGTAGGGATCATTTTCCAAAGTAGGGTGTGTTTGATGCCTGACGTGGATTTTGTCCACTCGGCATCGAGAACACCTCGAGTACTGACATACTGGACAGACCTCCGTAGAAATGGTCATGCCACCATGCCCGCAGTAACACTATTGAGCATCAGCTCCATCACGCAGACCACCTTGGGGATTCAAAGTGAAAAAAGAGACCGGGGAAAAAAAACTTGGAATAAAACTGACACACGTCCATACAAATGCATACTTCTTCCGTGCCTATGCCAGAACGCAATGGTGAGTGGTGGAGCGAGCCCTTGCGAATTACAAGTCGATGCAGGGGTCAGAATACCATGTTGTCCAGCGGAGAAGGTTGGTTGACGACACCCTCACGCTACGTTCTCTCTGACTTGTCGCCCCGCAAAAGGATTTGCTCAGAGTGCTCCTTGACGTTTAGAGCCGGCGTTACAACTCTGTAGGATCACGTGTTATCGCCGTTTGTGTTTGGGGATTGATATCGAATCATCGAGATGCGAATACAGCCCCGGGACAGAAGTATGGTATAATAATTTAAGCTCATTCTACGGTGACCATTTGCTCTTAACTCACTCCCAGCCTTCTGACGTTCATTCCACCTGAGCTCTCGTGCACCTACTCTGTCTTTCCCTGCATTCTCACCTGATAATGAGGGAGAGGTTGGAATGGATGCAGTGCAATGTCGCCCAAAGAGGCCTTTGTGGTAGTACCTGCCCTTCTGTAGCAGTACCTGGCCTGGGCGGGCTAGTACCCTATATGAGCGGCACCTATAGCACTGCGTTGGCATTGTTACAGGGGAAGGTTATGCAAGCACACAACCTTAGTAGAAAATGCGGGATCTACCTTACCTAAGTTATGGACGGATAGTTAAGGGTGTCCAAGCAAGGGGTGAGAATTACCCCAACACAGCATCAACCTTTCCTATTTGTTAAATTGGAGGCTGGGTAGCTATCACTTTTTGGAATAATTTACGAGTAAGAACCCATGCTTGCCATTCTTAGCAGCTGGGAAAACATGTCGATCACTCTTCCGGTGTTCAATTGAATGACTACCTAGTAGTTTCGCAGCAGTGCACCTCGTGTTGCCGTCTAAAGAAGCTTAGATACCATGTTAACTAGGGGCGGCTCCTATGAAGCCCACCCATAATAATACCAGGTGAACTCGCTACGCGTCAGACGCGCGGTCACTTTACAGTGGGTGGTTACCGGATAACACCCCCATGTCCGGCTATCGTCTACGGCAAAACTTAGCGCAAGCTTCAAAGATTACAGCCATGCCTACCAAGATTGTTGCTCGAAGCAATGTCTAGAACATCATTTGGTGACAAGGTTGGTAATCACCATCTACCAAAGATGGCTGGTCGCATTGAAATGTTACTTCCACAGCGCAAGTGCCTTTCGGTGAGAGGAATTTAGATAACTCATCGTGCCCCCAGGTACAGGCGTCACGGTGTCTGAGACCACCACAATCTCGTGTCCAACGCTACACAGGCTGTGTGATCATCTGTGTGTACACGGTCAGAAGTGCCGTTAGAGTGTTGTCTGAAGTGTTGCAAAGCCTTACTTCGAGTTCTCGCTGTTGTCGTCAGGCAAGACAGTTTTCGAGGCATATGAATCCAAGCATGATGACATGTGATGCCGAATGGAAACGCCTGTTTCAGTTGGTCTTGGACGCGGAAAGAAAGTGCAATAACCTCCCGATCAACAGCTTCAGAACTATCATCGCAAGCCCGACCACGTTAGCCCTGCAGATACAGGCAACACACAAATGACGTTGACGTAGCGTACGTTTACAGCAGAAAAGCCGAAATGCCGGCCCCGAGACATCTTTCAGCGTAAACCAATCAGGATACCACGCTAGATCATGATTGACTGGCACTATTGGCAGTAATTACCTGATTGCCAAGGTCGGGTTCTATGTGCAATAACGTCATTGTTATTGGAAGACAGTTGGAGAGCCCAACTAAGCGTGAAGTCTGAACCCTTGCCTCTAACACTTTTCTTTTGCGCAATGATACAGAGAGCTGAAGGCTCAGAGGCGAAGAAGGCTGGAAACAACACCCTGCCCAGCCATAAGATTGAAAGTGCCGACCCACCCTGGTATTTTGCAATAAAGTTTTAGCAGATGTGCTAGGAAAGTCTGCCACGCAGTGGCAGTTTCCGGACGCCAAGAGACGGGTTCGGCATAGCTGGGCTATCAAGAGAGAGAGAGAGCAACACAGTTGAAGAGCAAGGGTGTTAAGCTTTCAAAATCCCAGTCAATAGGCGTGCAGGGTGCAGGCTACAAGTGGTTTCCCGTGACCCAAATAGGCCACGCCTGGTAATATTCAATGGTTTACGTCCTTGAGAATTCCGGCATTCATCCACGTGCGTTTTGGACAAATATCCTGTTCCCATGTTAAAAGTGTAGAAGTTGGGGCGCAATAGAGCCCGAAAAGTCTCATGCTAAAGAGAGACTCATGTGGTATGAAGGGGCTGGTTTCTGTTCAAAGCTCGGAAGTTACGCTGGCGGATATCTACTTTAGTCAGGAGAGGTTTGATTGTCTGACGGCACTAGTCATTGATGATCATTCAATGGACTGGAACATATGAGTACATGCGTGGTCTTTTCGCCTGCTGATGATAGGAGCGTGGTCCAGCTGAATGAATCGGCATTGACGAGGAGAGCGAAAAAGATTTGGCCCAGCTGGAACTCCTTACCACATTCTGAGAAACGCCGTTTCCTCGGTCACACAATATTAAAAGCGCTTAGAAAACTCTAAGTGAAAGGCTAGACTCAAAAGACGGAGAAAGGTAGAAGAATACAGCAGACTCTCGAAATAACGAAATTGAAGCTCCCGTGAAGACGGTGAGGACGGCCATTGAGTAAGATTTAATCATACCAGATATGTGTTCAGCCAGGAAAATTGCTCGCGACAATGCGGTAGAAATTCTCAAGACCTATGAACCCCATCGTTACTAAATTCGGGAGTCTGCAAAGCCCTACATCGATCATCCTCCTGCTGAGCTCTGGGAAGGTCCACTTTGCGTCAAATGCTTCACAACCAATTTAGCCTTTATTACTGTGGCATAGGTGTACATATGGTAAGCGTAAGCAGAGGGAAATCGATCATTACTCTTAATAGCCGCTAAAAACCTTCGATACACCTTCCAATTTTACGCTCTAAACCGAAGTTCTACTTGTCTCCAAAGATGTGGAAAAGGGGGTATCTGATGCGGTATGCTGTACAGTTGAGACTCCTACCACGCCCACTAAACCAAGGCAACTAGCAATGGCACAACCGCTTTGAATGTCCTTTGTCTTCAAGGACCAGAACAATCCAAAAAACACTGACATCAACACCCAGCAAAACCTGATTACTTCCAAACGGTGAACGTTCGGTCCCATTTGCAGTTCCATGCCAAAGCCATTGCAATTCTTTGCACTGGCATCGATTTTTCCATTCTTCTTGTGGATTATCCTACTCAGTATGATGTCTGTTTTGTCCTTCAAATTTGCTGGGCGGTCAAAGTGGCCGATCAATACCCACGATGGAATGGGTTGAAAGTTGGCATTGTCGATTGGACGATACAGAGTCACATCAGTTGGGTAGAGGCCTCTGCCCAATATCCAGACGCAACTATCGCTGTATAGCTCAAACTTTTAAAATGTCAGCTGAGGCAGATTTGATTGAAATTCGGCATTGTTCGTGTACCTTGACATAATGCATACCAATCAATTTCCTGAGACCCCACCAGGCGAGGAAGCCTTTCCAGGTGGTCCTCCTCTGTTCGTTAATAATCTTTTTGACTGCATCGAAGAACGTCTTGTCATCATGACACGTAGGCTCGGATAGATGATCAAGATGTGGTAATACATCTCCCTCAATAGGAATACACAGAGGAATGTATTCCGGGTTTTCGTCACTGGAGTCAGCATTTGATTTGCTCGTGCCTTTAGAGCCGTCCAATGTGCCAGAAGGGACTCGTTTGAGCCACCGTATAATACGATTTCGGCGATCCGGCCGACTCGTGATCGGCGACTCTGATGTTGAACCGGGATTTGACGGAACTAGAGTTGTGTCGGACGTACTCATCGTAGGGGTTCGATCAGACAAATGAGAGAACGGCAGTGGGTAAGGCCATCCGAGTATCCTATGCAAATAAATCAATGCCTGACTGCTGGTTCTATCAACTCTCTGAAAATCATCGGCAGGGACGGAAGCTACTGCCGACTGTATGGGGAGTATTGGGTGTGCGGGACGGCTGAGATAAAGAAGTGCACCTGCGTATGCCAGCAAAAGTGGCGATAGGACGAAGACAACGGTAGCTGCCATATTACTGAAGCTCTCAGCAAGCATCGAATGAGACAACACTGCAACCCCGACAGAAGCAAGTATGATTGTGCGCCGAAGATGGGACAGATGGGTCGGGCGAGGCCTTACGTCGATAGGCGTTTCGTACTATAATCACTACATGAGCCTCTAGGGCAAATCAAGGAGTTGGAATCGACCTACATCACCTTCTAGGACCCCGAGCTGACGTTGAAACAAGTACTGCGTTGTTGTTTTCATGAGCCTGAGCTTATCTCGGAGTTAAGACCACGTGTAAACTTACGTGATTCCTAGCTCGTTCACAATCTGTCTGAATGTCCTTACACTCCAGTTCCATTTCGGCAAGGTTTAATTGAAGTCCACTGAGATCATTGAACGTTTTGCGAATTTGTGTAAGCGATGGACGACAATCCGCGCCATTGCCGGGGTGTGTGTCGTTTGCTGCGAAGTAGTTTGCTTCAGTTTGCATGAACGCGTTGCCGATTCGGAAGGTTTCTTGGAGATCTCGTGAAAGCTCGTGCAGAAGCTCTTTTAAATCAATGATGTACGACTCAAATTCGTTGAAGCCCTCTCGAGCGCTTTTGTGGGTATTCGGGTGCGGAGCCTCTCTTCCCAAAGCACGGAGACGAGCAATATGTGGGTTTGGTCGTTGGATCTGTAAGAGATATCAGCAAAAGGACCGGATGACCAGGAGATGTTCATGCTCTGGCTACCTCTTTTGCTAAGATGGCTTGAAGTTTGTAGACGATTGCATCCCATTCTCTCTTGATATGGCTCAGACGTATCTCAAGGATGCGGAGGAAATACCCGCGCGGATGCCATCGGGACCTTTGGGCTTCCTCTCGACCTCGGGAAAATGGATCCAATAGCATTCCATCCTGACGGTAAGTTTCATAGCGCAAGACGCTATCCTCTGCGAAGTCCTCTAGTTCTTCCTCAAACCAAGTGTCCACTGCGAAGGTTCCTGTCCATCTCCACTGGTCGTATCCAGAAATCAAGCAAGACATGTGTGCTGTGTACAGCCCGTCCGTGGTGTTGGGTATGCAGCCAGTCTTATTGCATCTTCTTAAAAAGGTAACATCTTTCGACTTTCTGAGTGGCTTCTGGTCCAGAGGGTTTACACGTTCATCTACCATCAATACCGAAGTGTTGCGCCAAACTCGGTATGGCAATGAGAACTCAAGTGCGAAGGTTTCTGGCCCATCAGTCTTTACCTAGTAAGTAACAGTTGCAAAAGAAAATGCGCCGAAGATAAGGTATTACAGACAGCGAATGAGACACTCAACGAGGATCTTGAGCACAAGTATTGCACCCAAAAATCACCCATCAACCGAGCCAAAGACTCTGGGACAGAGCCAACAAGAGATAATATGCTCCAGGCATCGAGATCGGTAATGTATCTGAGCCATAAGTCAGTATCAATTCAATTCTGGCCATGTGTGGCGAGGATCTCGTACACTAATCTTCTCTCAGCGCTAATAAACTCAGCTGGAGCTGCATCTGTAGCGTATCTCTTTTCAAATATCGTTAGTCATGAATTGATAACATATAAAATGACGCATACTGTACCTCTTTGATCAATGCTTCTTCTAGCTGACGGGCAGAAAGAGGCCCCAGTGAAGGCCTCAGCTCCATGACCTCATCTCGTATCTGCCCATCGATGAGGAGAGCTATCTTCTTTTCGGGGCCGTCCAAGCCAACGGTGCGAAGATCTCGCAAGGATAATCCATGGCAAAAGTCTAGAATGGGTTGGATATGGCTTTGATGACATACCGAGCCTTCACCCGTGGATAAAAAGAAGGTTATATCATTTTCCGGCGAATCAAAAATCTCTTTGCTGCGAATCCATGGCGTATTTTCCCATTCAAAAGAGATTGGATGTTTCTCGAAAAAGCGCCTAGGCCAGATGAAAGTTACTGGGTACTCTCGACCTTGATTCTGAGCGGAGATCTTGATTGTCGTCTCATTGGCTTCGTCCAAGGGCCGTTGCAAGATGCCGACCGATGAAGGGCCTCTTATGGGCTCTCCAATCATTGGGATATTCTTTCAAACAGTCGGCAGAAGTATCAATGTGGCCACACCGTCCGTTGGCATTTCTGAACTTAGGTAAGCTGATGGTCGATGTCGAAAAAGGGCATAAGTTAAAGACGGCAGCCAAATTGAGACCTTAAAAATCGTCTCATTGCTGTTTTAGTGGGACCAATTTTAGCAGCCGCGTTGAAAGCCTTAATTGCTGTTACTACTCACATGAAGTCATACGTCTGGAACCAATCTTACAAAGCCGTTACATTTTCAATGTTCGAGAAAGCCTCAAAAAAGGATCACGAAGCTCGTTGATGTTTAGAGACCTGAGAACTTCGAGGGAAAAAAAAGAAAAAGGCGTTACCAGGGAGCGGCTCGTTTTTTCTGTGTTGTTTGTGCGGCTCCTTCGATTCCATTGGCCGCCCAGCTGCTACTTGAGTCTATGTCCAAAATGTAAAATGTGTGCATGTGGCAGAAGACACCGAAATCAGTTGATCATGATTTTCCAAGCCGAGTGGCTTATTCTTCGTGGTGGTTGCATCCTTTCAAGTCCTGTTGGGCCGCGATGCATTTATTGCGGTCGGTAATTGGCCATCAGAAATGCATGCTGCACGCAAGCTTATCCTGAGGCTGGCGAAGGTTGTCCCAAAGCTCGGATTGTCAACTCAGAAGCGATTCAGGCTGCATTAACCAATGCGCAGTCATTTCTGCATTTTCCCTTTTATTGGGCACAGGGCCATATTGAGATTCCTCTCCAATACTGAGACTTCTCTCCAATACTGAGATTTCTCTCCAATACTGAGATTTCTCTCCAATACTGAGATTTCTCTCCAAGCACTCTCATCAACCCGTCCCGAATAGGGACGCTATGCAGCTCATGTGCATGATACCACCTGACTATGTTCTTCAATACGTCCAGATGATATACTACTAGCGATTCTCTCAGTCTCAATGTCGGTCGCTTCAGTATGGACTTTTCCGTTTTCAGATTTACACAGTTCAAGTAGTCAGGAATTGGGAGACGGTCAGCTACCATTGATCACTAACTTCTACTATAACACAAGGAATACGATCATGTGAACATGCGTCAGACCAATTTCTCTACGTCATCGGAAGGAAGGGTACGACACGGGAATTATGACAGATCTCACCGTTGAGGCCAGCCTTTACAGCATTGACTACTGTCTGAGAACATAAGAGAGTTTGAGTCCAGATCATCGTGTTGCGAAAGCTCGAACGTCTGGATAAGGCTTCCATGGTGGAATGCTACACCACATAGTGGCAATTATTTAATTCAATTAATGGTTTACACGTCGTTCTGCACAAGTACCTATGAAGTCGAAGCTATCACGTCAACATTCTTCCAAAGAGTTAAACGAATGGCGCCCTGGTTTAGATAGAAGAAATCACAAATATATGCATGTATATTGTTGACTTCGTATTGTTCGTTAGCGTTTGAAATACTCTCAGATACACACGATAGTGCGGCACTTTCACTCTGGTGACCAACACAACACAACAAGTCTCTCTAAAAACGAATACACATTCTGGGGTCTCCGTAATACTCCATTGACCATTATTGCAATACCTCCAAATATGCACCGCGCGGAGTTCATCTCCGCCTCCTTCCAGTCACACGGATGAGTACGATGACTCGATGCTGTGAATTGCTGTAACAAACACCAAGCCAGTAATCATGAGGACATTCGCTACGTTAAGTCCACTTTGAACATCTCCAGTCACAGCTCCCCAGCTAACACCGGAAGTGAATGAGATGACGACCAATGCGAGCCTTGTGATTGCTAGAAGACGGCCGTCGAGTCCTTCTTCCAGTTCGAGGGCATAGCCGGCGTGCGACAGACCTGATGCCCTTGTTGAATGATCGATTTTGTGCACGACGTTATCAAGGATTTGGCAAACACCGCTCATCAATTCGGGTCGCTGTTCATAGATGGCAGTGAAACAGTAAGGACTGATCGGATTGAATGTCCCAGCAGCGGGCCAGTAAATTCCAGCCTCTGATGAGGACGGAAACTGTCCCCGCGCAACTATAACGACTGAGTCGTCTTGCTGAAGCTTGTACTGCAGTTCATTAACTTCTTGGAAAACCGCGATATGGTTACAGAACCCGCTAACCTTGACATAATGCACAGCCACGACTCTTTTCAGGCCCAAGCTCCGGAGGACTCCTGACCAAGTCCAAGGATTACGAGACACGATGTTTTTCAACGCTACAAAGAACGTCTTGTCGTCGTGACATCTATCGAATGCAGCCTCGGTTACGTTTGAGGATAGTATCGTCTCCTGCCTGACGCAAATTGGAATAAGCTCCGTGGCTCCCTTGCCATCATCAAGGTATGTGTTGTAAGGCCCATCGCCTTTATTCAGATATCGAACTCGTTGAATATGCCGTAAATTGAATCTTCCGGGTGGTGAATCATTGCACGGTCGCTTTCCATCCTTGGTCATATCAGTAGCAACTGGCTGATTGCCCATGGCCACATTCATTCGAAGAAAGGCTGCATCGACTAACTTTCTACTCCAAGACCAAGAGAAAGGATGACAAAAGTTGGACGGGGACACCGCTGACTGTTGAAGACCGTGACTTGGATATTTCATCCCATAAGCAAACAAAAGTGCTGCCAATGGGATTGATATCATGCTGAAGAGGATTTGAAGCGTCTCAAAGCCAATAAGGCCAGTGTTCAATACCCCGAAAACGACTATCGCCCAGAATATACGGTAAAGAATTGCGTCGGTAGGGCCATTTCCAACTTCAGGCAGACGTTGGTGCTGCGGAATATTGATGTGTCAACGAAAACAGTGAAGCGTCAATGGAAGAAGGAGCAGCAGGGTTTATTTACCTCCTCTGTCTTTTTTTTCATTTCTGAAAGCTGTGCGCGGCACTTGTTCTCTATGTCATCGAGCCTTTCACGCAGGAGACAAAGCTCGGCAAATTGTTTCCGAACTTGTCTGAGATGGGGAACACAATCTTCTTCGTCCATGGACCCCGTTGTATCAGGGCCACACAGAAAGTAACGAGAATCATAGTTCAGGAAATTCTCGCCGCTTCTGTTGACTTCTCGCAGATCACTGGACAGTTCGCAAATTATGCCAACAACCCCCGTCAACTTCGACGCAACTTCGGATAAGGACTTCTCCTGACATCCCAGACAACAAAGCCCCCGCGAGCCATTCGAAACCTGTTTGCAAACAGGATTGGTGGTATGAGTCTGTTAGTGAATGTCAGGCTTCGAGCTTCATACAAAGTAAGGTTTACTCACATATTTATCAACTGCTCTGATAAGATTGTGAATGATTTCTTCCCACTCACGCCGAACTTGACCTAGACGAATTTCCACAATACGCAGGAAGTAGGGTCTTGGGTGCCATTTTGACCGCTTGGCATCATCCTTGCCACGACTCAATGGATCCATTCTTATGCCACGGCACATGCTATTCTCGACTTCATAACGCAAGACTGAATCAGAGGGTGGTTCATAGTCCGCGTTTTCTGTTGAATTCTCGAACCATGTATCAACGAGGACAATGCCGGTCCATCGCCACTGGTCGTACCCTGTTACAATGCACGACAAGTGCGCTGAATAGATGCCATCAACCCCCTCTGAATCATGGTCCGGACGGTCAGGATCCAAGAGAGATGTGACATCTAATGATGAACGAAGCGGCTTGCCACTGGACTGCTTGAGTCTTGGATCTATCATAAGTTCTTTTGTTGACCTCAAGACGCGAAAGGGGATAGAAAACTCCATTGAAAACGTCTCGGGGCCATCAGTCTGGAATATTTGTGATCAGCGACGTTTCTCGTAAGAATACCCAAAGGAATGCGTACAGCAAAAGTTATACCGATAGAAACTCTAGATGTCAGATGCGCTAGAATGTAATCACCCAATAGTCTTCCCAGGGACTCTGGTGCTGATAGAACTAACGCAAGCAACGCAGGCGCATCAAGGTCGGTCAGATAGCTGAGAGGTATACAATTAAACAGAGTCCATTGATAATGAGTGGCTTGTTGTGAGGGGCTCACATTAGTCTTCTTTCCGCATTGACAATCTCAGGACCACTGGGATCTGCTTGATAACGCTGTGGCCTATCAGCTGTGTTGCGCGATCGTTTTCGTTCATTATCACATACGGGTTCGAGTAACTCTTCGAAGAGTTGTTTTGCTGTCAAGGCCCCGTGAAAGGGGCGGAGCTTCGGCTCATCCTGATGCATGCCAAAATTGTTTCCGTCAATCAGCAATGCTTTCTTGGATAACTTTGCATTTTCATCTCGGTTGATCAGATCCTTTAACCCAGTATCATGTAAGATGTCTCGGATGGTGTCGATGCGGTGCTTGTCCGACGGAGAATCCAGGTCCGTCCACACAAAGAAGGTCATGTCAAGCTCTGACAAATCATCCCCTTGATTCCATGTCTTCACCCATGGAGTGTTTTCGGAGAGGTATGATATGCATTGCCGACGGTAAAACCGACAGGGCATCGAAAATTCATTCCGTTGATGTTGGTTTCTCGTGTCAATGGATAACCCAGCCCTTGACGCCACGTCAATGTTCGCGCGAGGAGTAGTTTTCGGTCCGCTTCCAACGACATCGGAACGTTGCAGAAATGGATCGGTCAGCGAAGTCGTGGAAGACCTTGGAAGGTACTAATGATAATTTGACGAGTCAGTACAATTTTGATGCTGCCCATGGCTTCTGACGCCCGTGATATCATCGTTGGAAGCATACGTACCTGATTTTCTCCCGCCATAATCTACGTTGTTTCTTTGTGCTGAGAAGATAAGCCAGCAGAACAGGCGCTCTAAGATCAAATTTTCCAAAGTTTTCTTCGGAATTGATTTTCGAATTTGCGCCACCGTGCTAATTCCTATCGAAGGCTGGGAATGCGTAGCGGACCGTGCTTATCCCTTGGTTGACTCGGCGATCGTCGTCATAGAGCTAAGTGCATGCCTCTGTGACCAGCTCATGACGTTCGGATGTCAATGGGTGATTTGGTGACAGGAACCTGTCACGAACTTTACTTGCGTCCTCGGAAATGTTCCCCCCTTGAGATTATTCAGAAGACACGTCGATGGTGAACAATACTCGGTGTATGGAGGTGGGGTAACAGTCGGATGATTGAAGCGGGGGTTGTAGCTCATTAATAGCAGATCAAGAGCAACCTAGGCAAGGGGGCGTTGCATGATCGCTCCACTCGGTAAGCCAATGAAATAGCCGTTGACTGAGGGTGAACATCCGTCCTTCCGACTCCATCCCGCGAAAAGCACTGTCGCCGCTAGTCTACATGAAGATACCTGGTCAGAGCCTGCAGCTTAATGTGTTGACCAAAATTCGTCGGCTGCGGGCATTGTGGCGGCATGCGTCACACCTGAAACATCACCGAGGATGACATGAAAGGTTTTGGCTGGAAGCTTCAATGTCTCCTCAATGTATTGGGACTTCAGCGGGGCATGAAGTCCGCATGATCACTTGCCTTTGCCAATGCGATGCAACCTTGCTTCGCATCACCCACCGCCGTAAACAACTCATTCAGAGAGGCTTGTCGAGTGCCACAACATTGATGGCAGTCTGAGGAATGAGGGTGTGGAATCAGTGGCCCGACCTGAACTAATTATCCCAATTCAACGGTCGACATCTCGGTTGTTGTGCTTGGTGAGCTACCCACTCTCGCACGAATCCATGTCTACTAGCCACCATCTCACGTGCGGAAAGATTTCTCAAGAGAGAACTGTGCTGCTTGTTTGCCTATTTTTAGTCGTATCTATTGTAGAATATCACGGTATTTGATAAGTATTTGGTGCGTAACACGATTCCACCCCCTGGATGACGATTTCGTGTTCGGTCACAGGTCGAGGTTGTCTACTCGACAAAGAACATTTACAAATGGTCTATAAACATGAAGAGTCCTTTGGAGTTAATCAGAAGAAGTAGATCTTGACATTTAGCGATGTGTTTACGGCATGAAGATACCTTAGCTCGACACTAGGTGGTCCTCAACCATTGACTTGCCTTTAGGCAACATGGTCGGTGACCAAAGTCCGGCTGGGCACCGATTTACATGACAGATGTAATTGAAAGGGCTGCCGAAACGTAACATTGAATCTCATACAGCGATGGTCGAGAAAAGAAATGCACGGAGAGAACGTTACCACCGAAACCCTTACTGTTTGTGCAACATGCCACAACATCTCAAGTGCTCACATCAAAAGCTTTCACTCAAGTTACCTAAACTTATCGAGCTTCATACATGGACTGCCTTTAGGCGTCAGGGATAAATCGCACAAGAAGACTAGCTTTGAGCACAGAATGAACGAGAGTATAAAGAAAACAATCTCTGATAAAACTCCCTAGAAGAGCTACTGTCTATTGGGATTGTCTCGAATGAGAAGAATTATGCTTCAACGTGTTTTGCAACTTATAGGTAAGTAATGGCTGAATAGAGTTCTTAGTCACTACATAGCAGGTCTACATCGCATCTCAAACCCCATTCTCATGAAGACGGCATCTTCCCCATCACACTAAGACGATGAGCCAATACTGTCACAGCAAGGGGAAAGAACAGGTGATGAGGTCTTTCCAAAGCTAAAACATACCTAGTACGAAGACTTGCCCACCCGTACCTCATCCGGGTGCGAAGAAGTTAGCGCTTTAGCCGGCTTCAATCATCATGCATGCATGAGATAGTTACATGTTAAAACAAGTACTGCGGTCACCGTGACCATACGGTATTAACTGTAAATGAAGTCATCTACGGTAGAAGTCGAACTCGAAGGCTGTGCGACCTTTTCTGACATCAACGTGAGCAACAAATCAAAAAGGAGCCAATCGTGCTGTCAGAGACCACAGCAAAGCGAACAATTGGTCCGGCAAAAATACTCGTTTCGGTTTGGGTTAGTGAAGATCATTGGGCAATTCGGATTCACGACGACTCTAGTTCGAGCTCAATTGTCACGAGATGCTATGCCATGCCTAACATGTCATGCAGCTCATCATTGGGTGCTGATAATGCAAGCTGCAGGAGCCACCCAACAAATTTCTGTCTCCATCTTTGAAATAAGCCTGTTCCTGGATAATTGTACTTCAAGCCTGCGTCTTGAAGCAGTCCATCTCTCTGGGAATGAATCGCACGCCCATCGAACCTTTAGAAAAGCCGTCTAACCAAGATGCGCTTTCCCTCATGACTTTATGTTGAGAGAGCTGCAGCCAAATGACAGGCTTTATGTATTCCGCAGAGTCCATTTTCATTCAACTTCACGTCGAAGGCACTGCTCATCGCTATCTCTATCACAGCTCCATACATAATAGCACACCTCCAGCCTGGGATCGCAACCAAATGGGTCATGTAGTTAAGGTTTGACGTGAAGAGCATCTGCAACTCCAAGGGGGTTCCAAAAGCCATAGTCCGTACTGTACATATCCATGCGGCCAGTATTGATCTTAGCAGCTAGTAAATTACAGAGAATCGGAAATGAGGAATCACTCGAGACGCGTGACAACACGAGCTGGCCATAGTGAACTACATGTATGATGATAGAGATAGTCAAAAGTGAAGAATGCCACCGACCGATCGTGACGGAGATGACCAAAGACAGTGAGCTGACGTATAATGCCTGGAGATACGTCTTTGCTGAAAGCGGTACACAGCTGGGACAGAAGGGGATTCTTAAATCGCAGAAACAATGTGAAAGATGTGGCTTCTGACGAGCGAGGAGCAATCGTGACTGAGGACCAAGACAAAGTACAATGGCCGACGTTGATGCTAGCCCTAGTGCCACTGTCGGCAGCGATGGGTAGGAATGATTGTGGAATGGCGACAGTTGGTTATTGTGGGAACCAATGGCGGAGATACGCTTCGATATTTGATATCAACAGACGGCGCCGTGACGCGAGATGTGGAACAAGGGAAAGGTCTGAAACATCAAAGCGGCGGAAGGAGACACAATTTAACGGCGTGGAAACAGGAGCTACGATAACATGGAGCTGGTCCTATCCATAACAGACTACGCAGGGAGTATGCTGGGTGTTCGGGAAGCACTCGCGTTTTCACGATCAGAGCAGGAATGCTAGGGCTAATGAAAGAAACCACGAGGAAACCGGGTCCAAAAGAAGGTGATCACCCCAGAGAGGCAGGAGCTATGTTCATATGCACCGTCGGAATGTCTTAGTATAGGGTCCTGCTAGTTGCGGAGAACGACTGGGAATGATGAGGGCCAGATGGATCTTTCTGTTTCGGGAGCCATATTGACAGCAATATTCTAGAGACTCTAGTATCAACGCCAAATCAAGTGTGAAGGCTAGCCGTAGTATTGACTCGGCGAGCTCGCATCCCTGAATTCGGTCTCAGGCAGTGCCCTTAACGGCACGACCCATTACCCTGCCGACAAACAGACAAAGAACTTCATTGCCGGGCTTTTGAAAACCATTTTGATTACCAATCCGAGAGAGCAAATAGCCTTATGTTGCAAGAGGAAATGCCGAAAGAAAAAGGTCCATGTAGACCCACGATGAGCTATCCACTGGACGTTGCTCGAGCATCTTCTCGAAGTGTTGAGCAGCACGGCAGGTGCTAGCGCCCACGTAGGGATGTAATAAGCGAGATGTACGCTGTAAACCAACCTTATTCCATCTCTGACGGAACCCGGATGAACATGCGTTCGCGACCTTGGGCTGATGGAGGCCTTGAAAATATGATACATCGTCGCCGAAGACATTGAATATGCTTGCGGCTGGAGGAATGTGAGTTGAGGACTCTACACTCTTCAGCAGACAAGAAGCGAAGGTAAATGATAAGAGGCAGATAGCTGAGGGAGACGTGGTATGCCGCTCGGGGTTCACTCAAACAGAGCAACAGTAGCGGAGGAGCGCGTGTAGCACGTATTTGACATAGGTGCGACGGTCTGACCTCTTGGAACATGTCACTTATCTGTACCAGGTACACATCGCCCTGACTGACCGTACCGAAGAACATACATAATCAACGTTAGTGGGTCACCGGAAACAAAGGTCCGTTTTCTCTTTCGCCGCCGTTGCGGTCAATAGGAAGGTTCAACATCCAAGGGCTAAATGGGAGTAAGACATGAAGTTTTCGCCAGGCAGTTGGCGCCAGCGTAAGATACTCTGGCGTATCTGCCACGAACCGTGCATCCGTTTCCAACTTTTCAGGCCTGGCGAATGACGAATGCCCCGTAGTGATCGTATGGATAGTGGCGCACTTTGTAAACGGTTCGTGGGAAAACGGCATGCCGCATGAACATGTACAAATACAACTGTCAGAACGACCTCTGCTGGGCGCTAATGCGGGGTACTTACGTGCTGGTGAAACTCGCCTGCTAGACGCCGACTTCGCAATTGGCTGTCGAGTGCAGATTAACATGATTTGAGGCGGGAAATACGCTTCTGGGGTATAGGCTCGACTGGTCGTTGGAATTTCAGCACAAAGAGTTGGTCTTTGCTGCATCCCGCGTGGTGAATCGGATGGAGAAGCATCTTGTCGAAACACACAGGCCATGGGACGAACGACGTCGTGCTAATATGTTACCGTTCAGACGACGCCTGTCACCTCCGGCTAGGGGCCTCTCGTCCCGCGGTTGGGCAGTAATTCCGCCCAGCCTTCGCGGGAACCAATGGATCCGATAGTCATTAGCTCCAGCCTTTCCACGATCGGTGACGGCAACCGGACGGAGCCAATTTAGAGCGAAAGCTGACAGCATTACATACACCCCGTCCCAAACTGTTGGGAAGCGTCGGCAGCCCAACCACCCCCAAACCTACCCACCACTGCTCAATTCCCTTGACCGTTCGACTCCATGTGCATACAATCGATTCGCTGGCGACCGTGGCTCCAATTGCCAAATGAATTGCCCTTTTACGCCAAAAACAGTGGTCCTTCGCCCTATCGCGCGGTCAATCAATACTCTTGGGCAGTTTTGTGGCATTCTTTTGATTTTGTGCACTTGACTGAGGTTCTCTTGTTGTTCAGCTTTGGTGGCAACGTGGGCAGTGGGCAAGGGATGCGCGAGCAGTGCCGGACAAGCAATTCCACACTGATTCAGCGAGTCTCGTTGGACGCCGGAAGACGGCGACGAAGACGACGACAAAGACGCCCGAGCTTGGAGTGTCGCATGTACCCACCGAACATGAAGCCGGCGCCATAGTGTATGATCAAATATGCTTCATCCGTGGAGACTCTAGATTGATAGTGGCAAGGGTGTGAAAAGCGATCATGGGCATCGCTCATCGTTTCTCTCTCACGGTGCCAAAAGACGCGCCCGCAACACAGGAATACGGCACAGATCAGGACGTGGCAGCAGCAAAAGTTCAAATGATGACATCAGAGTGCCTCCCACCCCAACGTAGCTAATTTTGGGTTGCCAGCTGTTACTACTCTGGACGAATACCGCCATCTGACCTTTGTTAAGCGGGGAACGACTTGGGGGTACTTTACCGTGAGAACACGAAGCGCAGCGGCAGAACAGTCGTGCTGGAACAGCCTCTTGAAGAAGACGACGGGGGCTTGAATTTTACAGAAAGCCCACCGAAATGGTCAATAACTTGCGTGTTTGCTGCCGCAGCAGCTCCTTCAGTAGGGCTGGCTCATTGTTAGACTGGAGTACCCCAAGTTCGGCCCCAGATCAGGGCTAGAAAATGCCCTGCAACCTGTGCAGAGGAAGACTTCCTGCTAGAATAAGCCAAACATTACTCCGCATGTTCTGCGTGACGACTGCTCGCTTGGCTGGGGCCGACAGAATGCGGTGAGCATGCGGTAAGCTAGGTCTCGGCTTGAACAAACCGCCGTATCCCGTCCTTCGTCATAGGGTAGCCGCCCTGCTGGTTGAGGTGCGCCCGAGCATTGAGACCCAAGACACCTTACGGGTAGCGCTAGGAGAGAGCTCATGGAGAGGTCCAGAGTCAGAGCTAAGACGGCTGCAGCTAGAGGGCGCAAGTGCGAGAGAGGGCTCGCGCAGGTCACAACCCAGGTAGAGCTGGGGAGGAGACATCCAGAAGTTCTTAGTCAGCTGTGTGGAAGGCTCAGAAGGCCGCAAGCCATAGGGAGACCTAAAGTGCTACAGAGACGTCAAGCCGCCATATGGCAGACCTACCAGCCTCAGTGTGGCTTGGGTGATGTGGAGGGTGGGCGGGTTTTGCCTCCGCAAGGCGGTAGGGAGAGGAACCCCATCATGAAAGAGGCACAAGTCACCGATTCAGCAGATATGCGTTTTGAGGCAGCCGTTTGATTTCTCTGCATTCTGCTGGGGCAGGCGTGAAATACTGTCCGACACAAAATGGACGAAGTCTTTCATTTGGTTGCCTGGCTCAAATCTCATCCCCAAATCAAGTTGGATCGCATGCGACCGAGGGAGAATTCGGTATGGACTGCCTTGATCTATTTGACTGTCTACAACGTCTACTTTACGACTCGAACGGCTTGGGGCTCGCTGGTGTGTGGCGCACTGGACAAGTCTTAACGTCCGGGAGACCAACGAAGCATTCCGGCAATCTCTCCTTGATCTTCTTTGTCTGGGTAATGCATCAACCGGACCATTGATTTCCCGCGTTTTACGTGAGACAAAGCGGAGATTCAGGCGTTTAGTATCAGAACGAGGGCTTGATATTCGGGGTTGGATCAAGCCAATCATGGTGGCGACGGCCATTGGAAACAGAATCAATAGAATCAGTGGCTGCCTCCAGCATGTCCTAGTCCAATTTTATTTGCGGAACTATTACCAAAATGATTCAACCATCCAGTCGAAAAGCGGGAGAGTATCCCAATTCGCCATGCCTCCCGCGCGTAAGAATGTGATTGTCTAGGAGTGTGACAGCCTGATTTGGAGTTGGAGGTCATTTTGCCTGCAGCCTACATGCACGAGTTTACCCGACCCTCCAACAATTCTGCATAATGGCTGCGCCGCCGTAAAACAATGGAACAGAGATGTGTGGTCTATAATAAAGATGCGTCCCCGGACCGAGCCTGCCTTCTCACACTCATCGTCGGTTCCCTCAGCCAACTGCAGACAGCGTCAGTTCCATTGAATAGTGGGAAAATCGGTAAGACCATTTCCATGCCTTCGATGTGGGGAACGAACACTTATCTATGCTGACTTTGACACCACGTATGAGGAAGACTTAGGTATCAAACTCGGACTTTTATATTGTTGACGCGGCATCGGGCGCATCGCCCATAGCAGCAGTTCGGATTAGGGCAAGCTTCAACTGTAAGTCGAATTCCATTCTGACCACAGACACACTATTGATCGGATCAGCATCTGACAGAAGGATCCCACATATGGAAGAAGCGTCGAAGGAAAGAGAAGTAACGGTTGTCGAGAACTGACATGGAGGGACGTACACAGGTCCATATGAACACAATTCTGGTTCTAGGAGGCTGTTGGGAGTCTCGGTTAGGAACAGAACCGAAGGCGACGTTGCCACGAGCATGGCGGGCTGTCAAAGAGCGACTCACCATAATAGCTAATGGAGGTTGACGATGGATGGGGGCGGTCAACGATGGAAGGCGGGCGGTTGATGATAGAGGACGGGCGGTCGAATATGGTAGGCGGCGGTGAACGATGGAAGGCGGGCGGTCGATGATGGAGGGTGTGCGGTCGACGATGGATGCCGGCGGTTGACGATGGAGGGCGTGCGGTTGACGATGGGGGAAGTCGGTTGACGCTGGAGGGAGGCGGTTGGCAAGAGAATGTGGCGGTTGACAATGATTATGGATCGTGGACAGAGGGACTCCGGCCGATAGTCAACGAACAACCGATGCCCAACGAGCGAGCAGCGACAGCCTCCGCCTTCGATCACCCGACAACCAACTCGAACCACGAACGAAACGATGGAAGGCCGAAAGAGGGGGGTGAACACGATAATATTGTGTTGTTGGGGTCTGCGCCAGCTACACCTGTTGTAGTCCGCAAGCAATGGAGAGGTTAAGAGAGGGACGTTCGCGGAAGAGACCAGTGGCAAGGGGCGGATCTCGAGAGTGCTGCTTCGGTTCTTGGGCTTGGGCGGAGCTCGGGGGAGGGGGATCAGAAGAATAATTTGAGAACGGGACGCAGGAACGAGAGAAGGGAAGTAGGTCATCGCTTGACCGTGGATACCGCGCCGTCGTGCAGAACCTGGCCCCAGACACCAAAGTGGCGCCTGGGTGCGTGGACGAGGGGTCCGAAGTGGGGCACACAAAGTGGTCATCGCCAAATAGGTAGGCACAGGGTAAAAACACAGGCATACGCAAAGAAATAGAGCTTGACCCGCCTGTTCTGAGGTAGGTGTAGGGCGACTCGAAATTCATACCGTTTCTGAGCAGCCTGCGCATCCCGTTTTGGTCTCCCCAAATCAGGAGCGTAGTAGGGTTGATGCAAGCTCGACAACCAAACGTCAGGGACCAACAGCTTCTGAGTGGAAGAAGCCCGGGTCTCCTGCGTACCTAGATGACGCCAACGCGCTGTGGCTGCCATGTGCTAAAGGATGGCGCTAGACATTGGCGCAGCCAGTAAGCCCGCTGATTGAGTCCTCCACAGCAGACAGCAAACAGGCAGACAGGCCACAGTCGAGCCCGTCCTCCGGGGTGACTACCGGCGTAGAACCAGACACCTCCGCTTTGGTGCAGACGGAGGTGCACCTTGGATACAGTGCGTACCTTACCTTATGTAAGGTACAGTGCCGTTTGGCACCTCATGACCCTGGAGCTGGATCAAGACCTCCAGATACCCAGCTCTACCTCCGTAGCAGGGAGCATCATTGCTTGTTGAGCTGTGGGATCCCAGCTTCGCAGAGAGCGCTTCGTCGTAGTACAACCCTTGATTACGTACCGTCTGCCACGAATATTGTGCTTGCTGTAATTAATCAGCCCCCAATACCTGTCAATCTGCCCGTTATCTCATGGCTTGATTCTCGTGCTCTGCCAACTGCTCGCGCGTGAAACTTCAGGTGGCTGTGGCTGAAAGGGAGGTCTGCACTACTCAGCGGATGTGAGCCAGCGGCAATGACAAACATTGGCCTTGGAAAATGCAGTGCAAAGGGCCAGTCTGACAGACAGACAGACAGGGGTTGGACACGGTACCCAGGCAGTTGGGCAACTGTCTTCACTGCGCTCAGACAGTGGGAATAGCTAATGAGGACAGTGCTGATGGAGGCTCAGGCTTTGCCCGGTTAGCTGCTCTGTGGGGTCTTCGGCCGGCTGCGGGCGTCAACTGCAGAGTGGCTTCCGTGATGCATAGAGGCATTGCGTGCCATTGTGACGGTAATGACCCCACCCCACCGCCAAGCCCTCCGACCGGAGGTGCAGCCGAGAGGCCCGGGCGTTCTTCCAGGCATTCCCGACCGGGAAGGAATTGAACGCTGCTGTGTCAGCGGCGACGAAGTATGAAGAATGGCAAGCAGGAAAAACGTACTGGGCTATTGTTCCACATGCACTTCCTACGATTCAACCGTACCGCCGCAGATGTTCATACAATACAGTTACCATCGCCACAAGATAGAAAGTGGGGTTTGACATGGACTGTCGTCCAGCTTTCATCAAAAAAACCCTAGGCACTGCCGTGCACCAGTCAAATTGAGCTCAAGCCCATAGGCCCATTTGTCGGTTTGGGCTTTGCCCGCCATAAAGTATTGGAATGTCATGAATACCCATACGTTCTATCCTGTCTCCAATAATAGCGGAGAGCCACAACAACGAAGATTCCACGATAGACACTGTGCAACTTTTGAAGCCGATCGGTTGACTGTGGCAGACAAGGGAAAAAAAAAGAAAAAAAAACCGTTGAGAAAGACACCTAGAGGTCTCCTAGCAGCGTCTTTGATGCATCCTTGCCGCAAAGTGCTTCCTCTGTACGGCAGACACGGAATAGTACACGAAGCACGAGAAAGTAGGTTGCCGGCCTGCTGGTCTCAGCATGCAACATCTTGGAAGAGGTACGCAATATGGAAAATGAAAAGGATGTGCTGAACCAGAACATTCACTCGATGCTTCTGCGAAACGTTATAAAAATGTGATCTGAGAAGCAGGAGCTTTGCTAATGAGTGGAAGATCATTCCAGTATCCGAGATCTGGGATGTAAATTGCCCGCCGGTGTCACCATAGAAGACCAGTAGGCAGAGGAGAACCAAGATGTAACCACTCACAACCGCGCACAATGTCAGTGTCTTGCTGGAAAGCATCATTTCCTTGGTTCTGAAAAGTCCCGCAACGCTGTATACCAATGAGCCGACCCTCTCTCAAGCGGGGATTTGTAGTACATATTCAGTCCGTCCTCGTAACTTTTGAAGGGTTCACATTCAAGTTCCCCCGAGGATACAAAACAACAGGTACCGGTCTGATCTGCAAAGTTTAATAGTAGATGAATACGTACACTTGTGTCAGCCACGTAGGCTTTCTAAGCTCCTCAGTAATATTGTCCTTAATCAGACCGTTGAGACTCCAAAGACAATGTCAATAATTGGTCGAATGCAGCTCTTGTATATTGGCAAAGCATGCTTCATGTAGCATAGTAGAGAACCGTTGAGATGGATAGAACCCTTCGATGTTTCTGGCCTTCTCAAGCCCAATTTGGAGACATCTCGAAGCCCATACAAGACGGTCCGGAAAGTCGGCGGTATTATGTGGCATCGACCAACTATCACCAGCCTGTTTTACAGTATAACAGATCTAGTGAAGGGTGATACCCTCGGTTATCCCCACAGATTGAAGTTGTTACATGGATGCGAAAATATCATGCATGTGTTTGGAACGTTTTGCAATGGTAATATGATCGAGACCTCCGAGGCTGTTTTGAGATCAACCTGAAAATATTAAATAGGTGGAAAAGAAATTTAATTGTGCGAACTGGCTAAGGCCTTTGGAATGGAATACAACGTTCAAGCGCAAAAGTTGGTATCAATCAGAACTTGTCCCATCCAGAGTCACTACACTGCAATATCGCAATGGACATGCATGGTGCCAGCTAACTGCATTACATTGATTCGTTTGCGTCATTTTGGTTTGCGCAGCTTTAATAAACTCATGTAGAAGTAAGCGGCAGGTAAAACGATCGCGCTGAGTAAGGTATGGTCGGGTTTAGTTATCTAAGTCTTTCCAAATCACAATGACAATGTCTTGGTTCATTGCTGTTTAAGGCTAGTGCACATTTTTCGCGATGATTTGTTGTTATTATTGTCTTGTTTTCAGGCTCACATCGCCCCCTTAGACACACGCCAGACGAGACGGATACCCTAGCACCTCTCAGCGAAAGCTCGAGTTTCCCACGACAATCTCCCTCTTCAACCCTATGTCCTTTCTCAACTCTACGTCCTCGTCAAATCTCTTCCTCCATCCACCAAGCGATATTTTTCAACAAGATCGAACAGGATTGGTGCCCAGCGTGGAGGAACAAGCGTCAAAACCGAACATGACGACAGTGCCCGTTTTGAAAGATGGTACCTAGACGCCCTATTCCCCCTTTGTGGTATTCAGGAAAGGCTTACCAATCTTTCCTCACCTGCTAGCCTCCTCTCATACGCGTGGCGTTTATGTGGACTTGTGTATGTCGAAACAATTCATTATACATTGCGATCCAATATCTACAAGAGTGCCGAACCTAATAACGATGGCAGTGCTACTGCGGGCAGTCGGGCATGAATATGGTAGTTGACCCATGCGGCAATTGCTGTCAGCCACGTTGTAGTAATTGCCGGGTTACCAGAGTACGGATAAGATCTGCTCACGTGTGGATTCGCAGTCTGATGGTCATGAGGCGGAGGGATAGTCGAAGGGGACCAGAAAGCGGAGGTTCATCCAGTGCCGGGGGAAGCTCAGTGTAATTCCCCGGATCCTGAGACCATAGTGTACGTGGTTACTTGGCTTTGAATACACGACACTGAATTCATTGTGATTAAAAAGGATCGAGAGCTTGCGTTGGTAGTTGTTACTAGCAAGATCTTTGCTAACGCAAGTGCATTGTCGAAATCTATCTAGAGTAGGCTGAACCTTTTAACACGCCATTTTGTCCATCGATCGATGCATGGTCCTTTGACAGTGATGCTTTCCGCCGTCCCCAGTTACCAACGCGGGCATGTATACGAATGCTAGCAACAGGGTAAAAACATATTTCCTTCTTGGCTTTCCCTCAGAATCTGGTATTGGTCTGATTCAATAAATCACCTTGGGTATTGATCCCACGAAGTTGCGAATGCCACCCTAACGATATGTACTCTGCAAACACGATATGCTCAGAGGTCTCATCCCAATTCTAAGCTGAGCAAATTTGGTGACGTGACTCGCAGAACAACGTGTACTTGAACGCAGGGATCGCATGATGATACGGATCCATTATAGGCACAGTCAGCTGCTCAACTGCTACCCACCGCAGGAACGCCGTCAGATGGGCAAATGTGTATCAAGGACATTCGTGATATGCATGGACGCTTCACGGTTTTATCAATTTGGTCTTCAACAAATGCATACACGATACGGACGCAAGGCAGCAATGGTTTCACCCAGTGCTTCAATCAGATGCTTAGCGAAAAGTACCTCGATCCTGTAGTTGTTGTATTCTTCCACAATAACAAGGTCATTAGTGTGCATCATTATACGTTGCAAAGCGAGAGATGCCTATGTCCTATGCGGCCAGATTTGCTACCGTCTGAACTTAATCCTTGGGATCTGTATGCTATTTTGAGAACTGACCTTTATTAAGGGGAGACTAGTGTACGTGCGATTTCGCTCGATCCTACTAAACTTCTGTTAACGATGCGGCAGGTGAACGTGAGATTTACCTTGCTCAGGTGCAGTTGAACGGATGCGTAGAGGCTGAGAGGCAATCTAGGGCGTAGTGTGTCGGGACTGGGGAAAGAATCAAGCGTGCAGGATACTAAGTGCTGAATGGTCCTCCACAGATCCACATGGTAGATCTAACTATTTTGAAAATGAAAGTATTTGGGGAAGAGCGTGGTCGCAGACATTTCAGTCTAGTCTCATACTGAAAACACACATTTGGAGCTTCTTAACTATATCCGCAGGAGGACACTTTATTTGGCAAGATGTGACAGGAGGCGCGATCTGCAGCCCTGTTGCCATCCAAATCTTCTAGCTACTTGAACGTAGAGCCAGATAGTAGTTGATTGGACATTATGATAGGCTGCATTGCTACGGGGCAATGTACTGTCACTGGTGGGCATAATCTTCTGCCCCTTGCACTTGGAAGACTCAAGACGATACGTCCATGGTGGTTCAAGCACTTCGGAGCTCATGCTTGGCGGCCGAGGACTTACGAAGGTCGTAGAGCCCTGCATATCTTTCTCCAATTGTTGTATGTGTTATCCTCGGATGCGGTCGATTCGGCATCTACTGCAGCGACAGTAGTGGCAGTTCGGGCATAGGTCGAGGACGAACGGAATGGCGCCGTGAGCACAGTAGCACTGTTTTGTGACATCAGAGCTACGTCTAGTCTTAGGATTGACGATGGGAAACTGACACATGTCCAAATAAAAGTGTTACGTCGGCGTGGCAGTCCCTATTTGGGATACCCATATCAGCAACGCATTAGACAATTGAAGTCGTGCTGACTTGCCATGACGATGAGCACGAACCAAGGGTCACTGAAGCCTTGCTTTCGGGGGTAATCAATAATCTGGTGGTGAGTGATGTAAGTGCGGAAGCGTTTGGCAGACAATAATTCAAGACTGGCTTGACTGATGTCGACGCTGGTGGGAGAAACCTTCATGCTCAGCTTTTATAGTGCCTCCTCCCTGGCCAGACAGTGTGAAAACACTCGACGTGGCAGCGTGCTTGAAAATCCAGGCAAGTCCAAGCAAGGTTCACCGGCAACTGACACGGCTCCATGACACCTGATTTACTTGAAATATTCAAGACAGGCCTCGAGTCCTTCGGACGGGTTGGCCCTGCCCATTAGAACGGAACCTGAGGTAGGAGGGGTGCAGCAGGAGAAAAACGGTTACTGTCTTTGGGTCTGAGCGGGACATCAAAATGCCTTCTCCAACGTTGCTGACCATGAATCGACAAGACGGCAGTTCATCTCCCTTGACCATAGGCGGTCACCAAACAGCCAACATGTCATGAATCCTGAGAAAATGCATTGCGTAGTTGGGTTTTGAAATCGAACGGCGAAATTCCCATCCGTATCTTGAAATATATCCGTCCGTCCGGAGGATAAAACACAACATTTCCCGGAGACACAATATGGTGCTCGGGCTCTGTGTTGGGAGGCTGTGCTTGATTCTCTTTCCAGTTTGAGACCTCATGACGTCCGTCGAAGTGGTGGGGCAGTCGAAGGGGCTTGTTGGACCAGGGCACGACGTCATTCTCGCTCCTTATCGTGATAACGGAGTGAGGGCGACAGGAAGCATGCTTCTGTGAATTTGCAGAATATGGACAGGAATGTGCTAAGTAATCCACGCACTCAACTCAGCCCAAGTCTAGATGAGAACATGCCTGGGTTAGATTTGTGGCGCAAGGAGCAGGTTGGAGGAAGGGTGGAGGTCAGAAAACTTACGGAGTCGGGCACGGTACCATGCGCTTGGAAATGAGATGATAGATAGAGCATGCGGAAACTGATTACGGGGTCTCTACAGTATGTGACCGGAATTTCGGGACTCAGACCTCCGGTCGAAAAAGCAACTACGGATGGCCAAGAACTCGGTGAATCAGGTCAAATGACATTCGGATGCTTCGCCTTCCAGGGGCAAGTCACGAGTGCCAATGACTCAATCACGCTCTGCCGTCCGACCACCTTGGAGATGGAGAAGGCAAAGGGTGCTCACAACTGCCCGTGGGATCAGTTGAGACTGTCAGCGTTTGTTGGGACCTCGATCAGCTCTGTTTAGACCCAAGGGCAAATGCCAACCGGGAGCTCTCGGCCCTTCGCTCCATTGAGCGACGCGAGTGAGGGAGGGGGAGGGGTTTGAAATGGACCGTTCCAGTGGATGTGCGTCAACTGTGCAATGCCACATGGTCGCAACCCCAAGTGGTTACTTGTCGAGTATGCATCGTGGCCGTCTACGGTTGCCGCATGCTCGGTCTCAATCCAGGATCAAACAGGAATGAACTGGCAGGACGGCGGTTATCCTTCGCGAAATGGGGCTCGGTGTAATGTTAGTCTCCGGGAAAGGGGCCGTGTTGTTGGTGTAAGGCAGCCACCCACTTTATGCGGATAGTGGATAGGTAATAATGCTTTTCGTGTTGGGAACCGGCTCTCTGTTGGGACGGTTGGGCGTAGGGATCCAGAAGGTTCTCAGTCGTAGGGGTTTTGCGTGTATCACAAAGTCTGCTCCAGTACCATGGTTGAAATATCAAGGGACGGGACGATGCTTGTCGGATGAGGGGTGGTCTGTCGATGGCAGAGGCAAATCAGCGCTTTTTTGCCTTGGAGAACGGGATGAGAAAGAAGTCCGACGATTTGGTCAGCGACCAGCTCTGTAATTCTCTTTCATTATCTTCGGGGAGGAGGAAGGAGATGTATGGTACGGCCGGTCAGCGATATCTGTTCCAACGGCGGTGCATAGTGATTTTCACATGCTAATGTCCCATCCAGACGTCGATCAGGTGGCACAGGTATAATCCTCTCATACCACAATTTGATGGAGCATTTTCACATGCAAAAAGTTTCTGCATATTTGTGCGGCAGATTGCATACCTCAGCCAACGCCAATGTTGTCAACTCTTCGCGTTCCACGAATGATGTTAATGAAGACCCACAACAAGATATGGCACTCAACCCGCCTTATGCAACCACACGTCGTCTAGAATCATTCCCCTTGGCAACAGATGTCACTCCAATTTGTTGAGGATGACTGAGACATTATGTCTTTCGGAAGCCGGTCAAACGAATGCGATCCCTGTCTATAGCTAAATACTGCGGTACCAGGCCAAAATAAAAACACACTGTCAGGTCTCTGCGGCCCAGGCAAACCAGGGCCGGTACATCGCTCACACAGCCATTCAGCAGTTAATCCAGAGCCTCGAGTGGGCCGCAAGTCCCCACGATACCTGCTCCACGGGTTTTACTTACCCATCATACCATAGTAGTATGACTGATTGTCGGTCCCCGCCCGCAGATCTCCTCTACCTGGTCACCCTTTTTTTCCGGCCAGTCCATATGAACAGTGATGCATTACAAGCCCAGTAAAAGAATGTCGAATCATACAAGAACTGTTTCTTCAGCCGACTGTCGGCAAGGCAGCGGAGGAAACCGGCAGTCAGTTCCTTGTGACGTCTCGGCACGCAAATCCCGATGGCCTGGAACCTCCCCTTCCTCTCACAAGGTTTCAGGACATACCTTCATCCAGCGGCGACTTTCCATAAAACCCGAAGACCATTAATACGTCACACGTAAATCGACTGGTCCTTGTTGAGCTTTACGGGAGCTACAACGGTCGATACTATGCATACCAACCAGTGGGGCCCCACTGGAGACACCATGGAGCATATTCTCAACATTCCTGTCAGAAAAGCTCTAGATCACAGCCTATCATGAACTGATGCACGATAACATGAAAAGTTTACGCAAATGCATACCCAAAGAGATGTGGAACCACCACCATGTGATTAGATCCAAATATCAAGCCACGCTAGATATGAAAGAAGTGCAGGATGGAATTTAGGCTTCGCACTTCAGGACTTACAAGTTTTCATCCCATTCTAACGTCTCCTTCATAAATTGTATTGGCATTCTTCTAGGAAAAGCTTTCTCCGAGGGTCGGGTGTAATTAGTTTCTTGGGATCTCCAGCTTTCAGCTCAAGTCCTACTCGATGGAGTCTTTCCACATTCTTTTCGTTTGGGTCGGTATACCAAAATTCAATCGAATCGTGCATTGAGGGACCCGACGGCTGGGCAATTCTTCAACATGATGATGCGCTTAACCCCTTAGCCAACCCAATATTCACCTGAATCAGTCGGGCTAATAAACGCCGTGATTCTAGTTGGCGTTTTATCTAGTTCCACATAGTCTGGTACCAGATCTCACGTGCAGTATTCGATGAGGCTGCAGAGATGATAATTGAAAGATAAAGACCATCGCCATATCTTTCTCCATTGGACTCCTAGCGCCGTACTTTACTAGAATATCTAGTATAACGCACGAAGTGTCTAGGAAGGAGCCTTCTGCATAGAATACGCCGATGCACCATTCCAACACAGAACAATGACAGTCACACTTGATCCTCGTCCCACATGTCGTTTCAACCGATATAATCGTTCCACTGTCGAGCGCATTTGACATGAAAACTTGACCGCAGAAGCCCCAGATGTTCATGTAACGCATACCGACATAATCCGTACCTTGGCATAATCTGCTGGTGGGAATGCACATCGACACATGTCAGTGTCAGCGCCCAGGCGTCATTCGTCGCATGTATTCGGGATGGGAACCTTATAACTCATGGCCCTACCTTTTCTCTCAGAACCAGGCTGCATGAGATGTGAATATCTCATCAGTTTATGAAGCTTCTGGCTTGTCACATACGACTCCGTCCCTTAATGCCCCGAACGACAGGCCCACGATATCTTATGCATTAGAGGGAGTACGGCAGATACTATCCAAATCAAGCATGCACATTAGATTTGGTCACGGACGAAATGTTTGTGACCAGGGCCAAGATTACAATAAAAGGCATGCTTTTTTCCAGGGATGAAGTCATAAAACAGGAGACGGCGATTCCTACGCACCCTATTGTTTCTCCGAGGTAACTTGAAGTTAAGAAAGAATCTCATTTAGGTCTAAGATGCGCAGCTCATTGCCATTTTTGTATTGCCATTTATTAGGACTTCTGAGTTCTCAGCCTCCCCGTTAGGACCCCCTTCGCGGCGGCCGCGGGGCTTCAAGTACTAGCAACGGGGTTCCGGGCAGACGTTTTGGCCAGTACTTTGCCCTACGCGGTCTGTCTCAGTCATCGGTACAATAGCGTTTTTGCATAATCCTGGTAACGAGTTGTGAACGCGTGGGCTAGGCTCTGAAGGGTAAAAGGCCATAGTTTGGGCTCAAACACCCGACTTGTGGCGCGCCGAATAATCTAGCAACCAGCTTTTAATCACTCGCAATGGGCTGCGCATCTGGGCCTTAACTGAGAGCAGGCTTGCTGACGCATTTAGAACTTGAGATGAGACTGTAAAGAGGTGACCGCAATTTGTATCAGCTTGATATGTTGCTGAAGTATGACCTAAATCCCGCGGGACACACTAAGCTAGTATGGCAGTACCCAAATAACCCGCCACTATACCTTGTCCATACCGCACCGTGAGTCGTTAGGAATAGACGATCGCTAAATTAAAATGATCTGGACCATAGCCACGTTTATCATGCCAAATACCAGAAGCAGCCCCGTCATTGAAGTCAAGTGTTTGGTGTCACCTGTTTTCCAAAACCAGGAAACGCAGACAAAGAGCAATAACATGACTATCAAAATCCCGAGCATTAAAAATTGATAGTTATTTGTGCCCGTTTCCCTTTCCATGCCACGTCCAATGCCTCTCCACTGGTCTTCCTCTGGATGCCCTTCAATCTTGCGCGCGACACATCTTATCCCGCTGTCAGATGTGCTGCAAGGAGAAAAGTCCTTGCGGCAGACATCTGCTGGAACCGTTGTATTTCTGAACGCAAAAGAATCCCGGAGGATCTAGGTTTTAACTTTAGTGGCAGCATTCTCAATCAAAGTGGCGCTCACTAACTTGTTCATTACTGTTAGCATACACCTGGAGCAGGTACTGCAGACTTTAGCCTCGTTCTGACTTCGCGGTTTGGATCAGAAGCTAATGAACCTACGGTTTTTCGAGCACAGACTCCGTCTTCTAGCATCTCCTTGTACTTCTGCTTCCAGTCTCCCAACTGCTGCTGCATGTGTCGTAGGTTGTTGAACATGCCTCGTATCTGTGAAAGATGGGGGATACAGCGAAGCACATCCTCAGTGAATCCGTCGTTGTGAAGAAAGTAGTTCACATCAGTTTCCATGAATGAATCGCCGCTCCTAACTGTATCTTGTAGGTCCAGGTAGATATCGTCTAGCAAGCCTTTAGCATCGCCTATTCTGTCTTGTGTGTCTCCAAAACTCTGTGAAATTCCGTCCATGTGAATCGAAGCCAGCTTGGTATGCTTTCTTGTGTCCTGCATCATCTTGAGCGTCTTCTTGTGCGTTGTGGCCTAAAACGTCACGTCAACACCGAGATTTGCAAAGCGCCATGTTTCCGTCTTACCAGAGATCTTAATCCAGTTTCAATATTAGAGACAACTGACACCCATTCTCGGGAAACTTGTACGAGTCGTATCTCTTGCACTCGAATGAAGTAGCCTCTGGGATCCCATCCACTTTGTGCAACGTCATATCTTCCACGGCATGGCGGGTCGGTAAGAAAACCGTCCTCGATGTCTTGCTCGTATCTTGTCACCATATCCGGTATCGAATCCAAAATTGAAGCTTCTTCGAACCAGGTTTCTGCGAACGCCAAAGCAGTCCATCGCCAGTTGTCATGCCCTGTCACCAAGCAGCTGATTTGACAGGCGTAAATGCCATCAATGTGACTAATATCAGCTTTGTCTGCTCGTCTTCTCAGAAACGTCACACCTTGTGATGGCCTAAGAGGCTCTTGTAAGGATCTCTTGCAGCGGTCATCAACTTTGAGACTTCCGGATGACCTCCATACTCGGTACGGAATGTCAAATTGGAGGGCGAACGTTGGGGGACCTGATGTCTACAGATAAAGAAAATTGATGAGCTTTCGTTTTCCGTGGCTGTTATAGTGGGGAAGAAGAGCAGTGCTCACAGAGAACGACACTCTGAGGGTTGATTTTGAACAAATGTGGTGGGAAATCAAGTCACCCAACGCACAGGAAAGTGACTCGGGTGCCGATCCTGCCAGTGCCAAAATGCCCCAGGAATCAAGATTCTCAATAAAGCTGAGACCAATTAGCTCTCGTGCTCATCCCGTGTTAGTCACAGACGCAACGGGAGCTTACATCAGCCTTCTCTCTGCACCTTTTTTCTAAGTTCCCTCAGAAGTTCGCGCGAAGTTAGGCCTCCTAAAAACGGTCGCAGGTGCGGTCCTGCCGGATCATTAGCATTACCGTCAATCACCAATGCTGTTTTCCGATCATCTGGGATGCTTGTGACTGGGCTTTCTAGTTCCAGCAACGTTTGGCCGCGGAAGATGTCAAGAACTGCACCAATGTTAGACTTATTCGACGCCCACTCTTCTTCAGTATTAAGGAGGGAGTTGATATCTCCGTTCTGGTCGGCAACTTGACATCTTGTGATGGCGCGTGGCGAGTTCTCCCATTCCTTGGCCATCAACCTTTTCTCAAAGAAACGCTGTGGCCAAGAGAACGGGTTGATCCAAGTTGAACGCCCCAAGATCGGCGGAAGGTGGGTTCCATTGCCCATGGCGACTGGTGTGCCATCTTCAGCATAAGGTTGAGGGCTTGCGTCTGTTCTTGAGATTCTATTTTCGCACTGGAGTTCGACTCTGGTGTTGTGCAAGCCAGATAGCTTGTCTACTGAAGAAAACGAAGCTGGCGGTAAAAGTCACACAGACGCAGGCAGGGGAACAGCATGAAAGCCCCAAAAAGATTCGAATCAGAAAGCTTGCTACAGCTTTGCAAATATGCCCCGAAATCAGGAGGAGATAGGTGGTAGTCAAGTGGCACGAAATGAAAAGCTTGGTCGCTCGGCCTAAGATGCGACTGCAACTGCTTTGATTATCAGTCTTACGCGGGCAGTCTTGAATAATATGGGAGAACACTCCTAGGGCTTCCTGACCATTTCACGGCCCCAGGTCCACGGGATATTGGACGACCGAGGATTAAGCCGGCAATGCAGGTCGGGGTCACGCGCCGCTTCGAAGAATATCCACACATCCACATTTCACAGAACAGCTACCAATCATACTGGAAGATAAACAGGCTGTCAGTCGAAAGATGGTGTACTGGATTCTCCGGTTACCCCGTAGCAACAGAACCCCTGTCGAGGATACGCGGGGCACTAAGGCAAAGGTTCAGCCAGTTTCAAGCCTCCACGGACATCGTCATGCGATGCATGCTCAAGTTGTAGACAGACATGGAACACATGCTGTGAGACGTAGTTACGAGACATTGAAAGATGTCAAAAGAAGCGTCAATTGGAAACACATACCAAATTGAATGACAAAGACGCCAGGATCCATGCGAGCGATGCTGACACTTCTGCGCCCGCATATCTGCCGCCTGCTCCCGTGATAGGCGAGAGGCATACATGTACGAGAACGACACCGAGTTGGATGATCATCGCTTGTCCTAGCTGCATTTCTCAACCAGCAGCGCTGCCGCAAGTGCAAATATTTACCAACCCTTCTAAGCAAATCTAACCAAAGGGAGGCCATCGCTACGCCCAATTAAGCAAGTTTATACCCCTTAATTAACTTGAATACCTTAATTGATTCACCTATTTATAGATTAGCCTATAGGAGGCTATAGATCCGTCCTAGGCCTACTTATCTAGGTATGTATATTAGCTATGAGGGTATTTGCGAAGGGCCCTTAAGAAGGGAAGAGGGGGGG
>JAKMXA010000328.1:0-60975 GCA_025328625.1 Colletotrichum sp. SAR11_240 | reverse complement strand
GGGGGGGGGAAAGGATCTAACAGTGCTACAGTCCAGGATCATGGTATCATCGTCTGCCTGTGCCGAAAGCCCCGTTGAAGAATTCTGGCGGGGCCGGTGCTGTCCCCGAAAAGATTGGGCTATGGAGACAAGGTTTCGGTATGCATGCTACGTCGGTCAGTCTCGGGCGACCAAGACGATGTGGTCAGCGAGATGGGATGAAGGATAAGCGGAGCCAGTGTGATCTTCCGTCCAGTCTCTGACAAGCGGAGATCCGTTTAAGCTTAGTTCATCTACAGAACAGGTGGCCTACACGTCCATGAGAGACTAGGATATTGAGCCCACCCGGTGATCCCCGATGACGGACTAAGTGGGGTTTCCAGGAGACTCATGGGAAGCACCAGATGTCCCTGGAAGTTCCACGAACGCGAGATGGGGGAAGTGAGCGGTTGATATCACTATTAGTTGTTGTACACAGTGAGAGAGAAGGTCTCAAGCTGGAGATCATGATACCGTTGTTTACTTAACCGTCCGCTGTTGGATAGCCAATTAGACGTGTCTCGTAAACATCATTGCCTGCGACTGTGAATAACTTCACTTACAGCAGCGCTTGCTGTCTACGCTTATCAGTTTACTCGCTCAAAGATCTTTTCCACATAATAGACCTCTTTACATCCACTTCAACGTTGTCTGTCTACCGCCTGACGCCCAGGATCCAACCCTTGATCGCGAGAGCATACCCAGTAGGACTTCACGATGATGAGCGCTTCGAGGACTTCAATTCACAATAGCTTATTGATATTTGTTGGGGAAATTGAGACGGACCACGTGCTATCCTGTAGCCGCTTTCAAATAAAACACACCATGGCACGATGAACGTCGTTCTTCTCAGTTGCGAAATGGTTGCCGGCCCAGACTTATGATTCTGACGGCTTCAGTTGGGCCTTGATGTGTAAGCGCGACGAGATCGCCCTCATATCTGCGCACCAATGACACGGCTCTAGACTTTACAAGGGAAGTCTCAACTCCCGGTTCGTTTTCAAGAAGAACTATCCAAATTCCATACGGATATCTGCGCTCTAAGGCAGTGAACTGTCGCAGGGAGCATCGGTGACATCTCCCTGCTCATAGCGAAGATCGCCGCGAGCAACGTTTATGCATGAGTGAGCATGGTACAAACCCCTACGTTGACTCAAATTTAACCCCCGTCGACAAGCCCGAAAAAAACCTCATGTCAGCATAAGTGGTTGGGAGCTTCCTGCGATGAATACGTCAACTGATGGGGGCGTAGTATCGTGGCGGCGAGCGTGTTGGTCTTCGAGATGAGAGGTTGGTGAGGGTAAGCTACAGGCACACAAGCCATCGCCATCTTGGACTCACAGGATGAAGCTCGAAAAGAGGCTTCTATCTCGAAATCACTACATGTGAATGTACGGATGCAATGAGGGCCAAGGCCCCTATCCGGGGGCACGTCCGGACCCAGAATACCAAGACGACCATCACGACACGGCAGAAGGCGACCAGGCGAACAAGAAGGGGCAGGCCGGTGACTCAAACTCGTAAGACTTTATTATGTCATATCATATCATACACTATTTATGCCCATCTCATGTTCGTCTGCTTCTTGCGGACCTGCATACTGTTAGTCAAAATCATGCGTGCCTAGGCTTGGGTTTACTCACAATGGGGCCCAACACAGCAACACCGACAGTGAGGGCAAGCACGGTCGAAATCAGGCTAATCTTGTTGAAGCCTTTTCCGAGGATGTCAAAGGCAAAGCTAGGAGTGGCGCGGGTGCCAAACACATCAACACCGAAGGAGAAGATCAGACTGGTACTCTCAACGATTGTGGGGGAGGTGATGATCTTCTGGATGCCAATGACATCGCGCTGGTGGGTGATGACCTGCCTGGGGTCGATCTCCAAGGCCGGGTGGTATCGCACGAGGCCCTCGGCCTCCATCTCTGCGGGGGTAGGGTCGCGTCCGACAGGGCGACGCGGCTCCAGAAGCTGGCGGGGCAAGCCAACGATGGCGTGGGACTGCGGCAGGTAGCCAAGGACATGGCGGCTGGTGATGCCCTGACGAGTCTGAGTGACGGCCAGAGCAGCCAAGGGGGCTGACAGAATCCAGGCTTGACTGATGACAGAGGGAAGAGGAGCTCCGGTGGGAGTCTCGACGGGTTCAGTGGACGAGAAGTTAGCAGCATCGCCGAGCGGGCCGCGGTCGTTGGCGTAGTCACTCTCGTACAAGTCCGAGACGACGATTTGGTAGCCCTTGAGGGACTGGCCAGATTGGGGCTGTCCGGCGTCGTCCTTCAGGGCGTACTCGCCGAAGAAAGTGCACACAAACCAGTTCTCAGAGAGGGCACACTCGACATTCTTGTCGGTGTCAACACCTTCGTAAGAAGTAGAGTGGAGGACCTCCCCGGAAACCGAGTCGAGCAGAGACACGCTGAGAGTCGACTTGGCGGCGTTGACGGTAGAGACGACGATGGTGTTCGGGTTCAAATACTTGTATCTGACCTTTCTGTCGCCGAGGACTCTACCGATAGATGCGATGGGGTCGTGGACAGGTCGGGTGGCGATGTTGACAATCTCAAACCCGGCCGGTGGTGTAAATTCCCAGGCGACTTGCTCCTTAGCAGTGCCATCCTCGTCGATGTAAGTCAGTCCTTTGAGCTCGCCGTTTGTTCCACGGACAACAACAGTCTGCTTAGGAGCCCAAGCAGCAGGAACATCGCCGATGGCACCGCCGACACCAACCGGGGCAAGCCACGGGCCAGAGGGGCTGTCCACAATAGCAGCAGCCTGGGTTTGCGCCCAGGAACCCTCGGGCATGACATCAACCATCTTACCGGTATCGGTTTTGGCGACGACGTATTCACCGTGGAAGCCGCGGACGGTGACGTGAGACTTGGCATCTTCGATAAAGATGCCCTTCACATCCCAGGAAGATCCGCGGGGAATCTTGAAAGCGTCGAGCTTCCAAATGACCTTGCCATGCTTGCCAACGTCAAGGCCGAAGAGCTTGCCGCGACGGGTGGCCAAGACAACCAACTTGTTGAAGCCGAAGGCATCGCGAGAGAGGCCTTCAGTCTTGGAGACTTCGGCCCCAGTGATGCTGCTGACAAGACGTTGAGGGATTGAGGCGAGGTAGTCAGGGAGGTAGGCAAGGTCGTCGATGTGGCGGGTGACACGGTGAATGTAGGCGGACAGAATGCTGCTGTGAGCCTCGGCCTCGAGGGTCTTGGCCAGATCCTCACTCTCGGGAATCTCAGCAAAGGCGGCGGCGACACCACCAGTCAGACCTTCAGGGCGGCTCCAAGCCTGTTCGCCGTTACGAACAAGCAGCCAGTCATCTGAAGTGGTAACGGCGGCGCATCGGACGGCGAAGTTGTCGCCAGCCTTCTTGATAACCTCCGAAACGGCGTGAACAGCAGAGACGCTTTCGGTGCCGGCCTTGTATGGCCAACGGCCCAAGATGGCATGAGAGCTGGAAGACGTCAGGATAACCTCCTCCTCGGTAATGCGCGTGAACCAGACGTTGGCGCCCTCGGAGCTGGTGGAGAACGCGCCGAGGCCTGGCAACAGAGGAAGTTCGTGGTCCCTAGTGATGGCGTTGTTCTTGATATTGACATGGTAAACCTCGCCCTTGTTGCCAGCCTTCGTCCTGCTGTGGACCAGGAAATGCGGCTCAGACTGGAGGTGATGAGGGGCATGGATGGCCACCTCGAGCGTGTCAGCAGGCAGAGGAAACTCCTGCTTGGTCTTGGTACCAAGGACGTTGACTTTGAGCTTCGAGTGTGCAGCATCGGTCCACGCAATAATCGGAGATGCCGAGTTGGCGCCAACGAGCAGAAGATCCTCCTTGGTTTGGACGTCGCCCTTCGAGCCAAGGCTGATGTCGTCAACGCGCCGGCCGTCAACCGTATCATGGACTGATACACGAACGCCGTACGAGTTGGCAGAACCATAAAGACTGACCACGAAGATCTTTTCGATATTGTTCGACACCTGAAGGGGGACGGTCTTGCTCGTGTCGTGGAACTCGAAGACGACGCTTCCATCCTTTCCATTGAGCCGTCTCAGGGTCGAAGATCCATCCTTCTCCTCAAAAAGCGCCAGCACGTCTTTGCGCCCGTTCTCTGTCAGCTCCATGACCTCCAAATCCCTTATGTCGCCCGTGAAATCGGTCCACCACACGCTTCTGCCCGACATGGCGTTCCAAGCCTGCACGGTGTTGCCATACGCAGAGACCACCCAGTCCTCGCCCTCGGCCGCTCGCAGATGTCCACCGCCGTTCGTGATGTTTCCAGTGAGGAATTGGCGCCAGACCACGGCGCCATTGCTCGGGTTGACGGCTCCGACAACGCCGACGTCGCTCAGGGAGTACAGGAGAGAAGCCTTGTCGTCCTTCCTAGGCTTGTGGAAGAAGGTCGTCTCGACCTGAGGCACGCCGATAAGTTCATGATGATAGTCGATGTCGCCGACTTCGTCGACGAACACCGCGCCTACCAGAGATGAGGCTGCGAGAAGCAGCGTCGGGAGGCGCATCGTGGGGTTGGTCTGAAGTCGCGCGAGCTGTTGATAGCTCCAGAAATGTCCAGATGTACTATTTAGCTTGGACGTCACACTGTTCAGTACGGATACAGCAGCGCGGGCAGCTTAGCCCCACCAAAGTACCTAAGTCGTTGGCTGATTGGGTGTAGGGTGGCCTGTGCTTTCGCGGAGAGGTTGGCGCATTACCTTCACTGGAAAGTTGCATCAACTGCTCCTCCGCGACTTTCACCTCCAGCGCCAACCCGAATCTCGTTCCAGGAAGCCCGACGCCTCTCCGGCCCCAAAGCTGTCGAAATGGTAAGTTATCACAGTATTTTTATGCAACATTAGAGCGCTAACGTGATTTGCAGGCGCGAAACTCGGAGAAGGCGCAGTCTATGCTGTTTCGCTTCAGAGAGGCACAGGCTGCAGACCTCGGAATCATCGACATTGGCAGAACAAGGCGGCCAAGAGTAATCACCGAAGTCGACTCGATACCCTCCTGCGAAAAATGGCGTGGTCAGGTGCTCAAGGAGATCTCGCGCAAGGTCTCCAAGATCCAAGACCCGGCTCTTAGCGACTACCAGATCCGCGACCTCAACGACGAAATCAACAAGCTCATGCGGGAGAAGTACATGTGGGAGGTGCAAATACGAAATCTGGGAGGACCGAATTACATGCGCGGAGGCGGCAAGATTTACGACGAGCAAGGACGTGAGATACCCGGCGGCGGCAAAGGCTACCGCTACTTTGGACGCGCACGAGACCTGCCGGGAGTGAAGGAGCTATTCGAGGCCGCAAAAGCAAAAGCAAGCGACGAGAGACCTCTTGAGACGAGGGACGACCTGCGGAAACAGGTCGATGCGGCGTACTATGGCTACGCGCCAGACGAAGAGGACAAGGACTTGCTCGCCTACGAAGCTGCCAAGGAGGAGGAAGCATTCGAACACATGGCGAAGTCAGGAAAGCAGCAAGCGCCAGAAGATTGGGAGCCACTGCCAGGCGACGCAGGGGACGGCAAGGGCTGGGTATTGCCAACCTTGGAGGAGGTGCAAGAAGAATTGATCAACAGAAGACGGCAGAAGCTCTTGGACCAATTATAGCAATATGGCGCGGCGCTCTCCTCTTCTGCGTACAACGACAAATCTGATAATTCGCCGAGGGGAAAAGGATATTCCGGAGACGATGTGGTGGTGTACTTGTATTTCTGTTGGACGTCCAGATATAGACTGCGACGACGGCTGGCGTTCCGGGGGTCGATGGCTATTCCAATACCAAAAATCATTTCCGTCACATCTCACTTGCTTTAATGAGCTTCACAAGACTAGCGGTTGCCTTACATGACCAAGTGTGCGCACCATGTAGCGTAAATCGTATTGCGTCCCTTGAAAGGTTGGGTAATGAGGTAGTGCTTGGGTAGCATTGAATTTCTCCGCAGACTTCTTGGGCTACCCGTGTTCGGTGAGCGGTCGGTGACTGATAAGATAAGCGCCCGCAGCGGCACCACGTGACGGATCTTCAATTCTGCGCGAGCTCTCTACTGAACTTGTTGAACATCACGACTATCGACATCGTCGCCGCCCAATTCCCACCAACGCCGCCAAAATGTCCATGTTCCGTGCCAAGAAGCTCGACCTGGGCTGTTTCGTCAACATCCGGACGATTCGTGACCACACCAAGCGCCAGGTCTTCATGGAGCACGAGCCCGAGAGGTGAGCATCACCGAGCAGCGCCGAAATTGCGCAGACCACAGGACTGACATTTGCGATCGCTGCAGGCAAGCTCTCCGCCACATCATCCGCAACGCGACCCTCCCTCCCCGCGTGCGCGCCGAGGCGCAGCTTCAGCTGTCGCAGATGCACTCCTACACCCGCTCGACTCAGATCCGCAACCGCTGCATCCTGGGAGGCAAGTCAAGGGGTGTCTTCCGTGACTTTAAGATGACGAGGGTATGTTGAAAAGCTGGCGAATTCTGGGCACGGAGGCAAATATGCTAACGCAGTCGCAGTACAACTTCCGTATGCAGGCCTACGAGGGCAACCTGCCTGGTGTGAAGAGGGCCAGTTGGTAAACGGCCCGGTGGAAGGAGACGATTCGACGATTATGGCACGAGAGCGCCTGTGTACAATACAAACATGATTGGAAAGCTCTTCAATCGAAGTAGACTTCAATCAAGTTTGAGCGACGTATAGACGAGGGACTGGCGTTTTGGTCGCAGCTTCCCCAACCTGGGAAGGATATGTACAGATACCAAAACATGTAAAATGCACAACTCCCATTTGCTCCGGGTATGTGATTGTTTGCAGTTTCCTGCTGGTATCCAAAGCTTTCTGGAGAAGGAACAGCCCGGCCTGTGACTTCCCGTTTGCTGCTTGTCGACTGGATATATCTGCACAAAGCAGCCTCTTGCTTCCATCTTCCTCTACAAACAACAACCCGATCAACCACAATTTCACTTTCACCTTCCGTCACACTTTTGGGGCACCAAACAAGTCAATCAAGTCCTCCGCCAGTTCTTTCCAATATTTCCTCATACTTTCTAATCTGTCATTCCTTGGATCTTCTCCCTCTCTTCCCACTTCGCAAGGCAACCTCAACAGTTTCGAGGTCGGCCAGACTTCTTTCTGACTTAACCAGACCACCTCAAGCTCATCATCGCCACTCGCCGTCATGTTCCGTCGCCGCTGGTCTGCACTGCCCGAGGACCCTGTGTTCCCCTCGGACATCAAGAAGCTTGGGTGAGCGCCTTCCTTTGCTTTCGCTCAGCTGAAGCTAACACCGGCAGCTACTTCATTGACACCGATGATGAGATTCACAAGATCGGAGACCCCAGCTTCTACTTCAAGTACTTCCTTACCAAGAACGAGCGCGTCAACGACCGCCAACGTTTCCACTTCAACGGCAAGTACCATTGTAGTCCACTTCCTACCAGCTTTACTAACCTTGTCACAGAGGCCATCCGCGATGTCGTCCACGAGCGCCTCGAGAATCTCGGCATGAGCAAGACGTTCCTTCCTCTGGGCACCCCGGTCACTTCTCCCCACGTGCCCATCTTCACCAGTTCCAACCTCTCCACTGCCTCCCGCGTCGTCGTCATTTTCGGCGAGCCTTGCCAGGATCTCGGCAATGTGGCTCTTCGCGTCGCCAATAGATCTGGCGGAATCGACAAGGGCAGCATGGTCTCTATCGTCCGGGAGCTACTCAAGCAGCGATCCTCTGCCACCGATGCTTCTCCTCCTGGAATCATTCTCGCCAACGCCGGCGAGCTGTGGTGGTGGCCCGAGGGACAGAAGCCTCTGAGCCCCGTCTCGGCCTGCGCTGTTCCGATGGCAAGCATGGTTCACCACGGCCGCGCTCACAACCCCAAGGTCCATGCCATCCCCAAGAACGAGCACCCGCTGGCGCACATTGAGTACGTCCTCAACGAGGCCGTTCCCGCCATCACCGCTGCGACTGCCTCCCTCGACATCATCGGCATCGGTCTGAGCGCTGACCACATCATGAAGGCCCTCGACAACCCTGACACCTTCGATGCTATCGGCAAGAGAATCAACACACTTTCGGTCATCGGCTGCAGCACCAGCGCCGACGAGCTTTCTCACGAGCCCCTCAAGGATCTCCTCGTCCGCCGCGGCCGAGCCTACATTACGGATGAGGCTGCCGCCATGACGCCCGTTGCGAAGCCCGGTGGCAACCCCAACACGGCCTCATTCACCCAGCATGGCTGCACTGTCTTCTCTTCTGGCGAGGTCTACTACATTGAGTTGATGTTCATCACCAGCCGCGTCCCGATTCTCGCCTGGCTTGAAGAGGTTGCCAAGGCAGGTCCTGATTACCGCCACCCTGAGATCGTTCCCGTCAACCCGGCCATGCCCACCGACGAGGAGTGGGCCGCGACCACTTCCAGCTTCGACAAGATGTGGGACCAGATGCCAGAGTACGCGAAGCCAAGCATCGGATACGCCGTGCCCAAGGAGGTTGCCGAGCAAGCCAAGGCCCTCGAGGAACTGGAGCTTCACATGGAGGCCCAGGTTCAGAAGCAGCTCGGAACCAACGACTACGACGCCAACGACGCCAACGACGAGGAGGAGCAGTTGTTGCAGAGAGCTGAACGCTAGGATATTTCAGGTCGTGCAGCTCCAGCTCCTATCGCGGTCTAAGGCTTCACATCTGGCATATCAGTAGGCCAGGAAAGGCACATGCATAGACTTCCTCACACGCAAGGCCAGTTCACACGTGAGGGGAGGAGTGATGGAGTGTGTTTTCAGATAGAAGGCTGTCAATGAGGGGGGCGCATGAAACAGCGCAGCATCCGACACCCACCAATAGAGTGTTCTGGGGCTCAGCCGGGGATGGTGTGGTTGGCGGTGCTCATCTGCTCTCTGCAAAGCTGCAGTACACAGTCACAAGGCATAGATAGGGAATCAAATTTCTTGGTATCATTGCTCTGCATTTTGAGTGTGTGATGTTGAACAATATTATACAGAAGCAGCACAAAGTGCCCACAAGTCTTACGCCCGAAGCAATGATGCAAGCCCAGCAGCAGGTGGCTCGACATTCACCAGGAGCTCCCTGGTGCGGCGTATCCTCTCCGTGACAACGTCTTGCTCCGCAGCCCACCTCCCATCAACCGTCTTGGCCTCACTCCAGAAACCGAACGTAGACTTGGTAGGCGCGGCATTCTTCTTCGCCTCCTCCTCTTTAGCAAGCTTCGCCACCATCGCAGACCAGTTTTCCAGCCCAACACCCAAGCACTCGCGGCACGTCTGGCGAGCCTCCCTGTCGCCGCCAACGGTGCCGACCTTGCGGAGCTGCTCCTCAGCAAGATCAACAGCATCTCTCGTCCAAGCCAGGCCCTCCTCGCGGTTCGCCTTGGCGTCCTTCGTCGCGAAGAGGATCTCGCCAATGTACAGGTTCAGACTGGCCTCCTCGCAAAGCTCCTTGGAATGTCTCCAGGGCGGGCGAGAGCCGTCGTCGGGCGGGGGCGGGTACTTTGGCGCGGCGGCGGCGTTCCAGACTCTCTGCCACAGAGACGTGGGGACCTCTTGCGGACGCTCCTGGCCCGGGAGAGGAGTTGTGGGGAGGGCGCGGCGGGCGCGGAGGACGGAGATGAAGATGGGCAGCGCGGCGCTGACGTCGCCGCTCCTCGCCTTGTGTGTGGCGATCGACGTCAAGACGGCCAGCACGTTTTCGGATGGCGGTGTCGTCTTGTCGTTGATGGTGTATGTGCGTCCGTCAACCAGCGAGGCGGAAGCCGTCTCTGTGGCTAAGGCGAGGGCCCATTGATACATCTTCTCCGCGGCATCGGGCATGCTCTTGAAATCGAGGAAGGACGCATATGCCAGCGCGGCGTCCATCTTCTGGCGGTTCGTAAAGCCCTTCGTTGTGAGGATGCGCAGGTAGGTATTCTCCGCCGGCTCGAAGGCGACCTCGCAATCCTCCTCTCTGGGCGCCTTGTCGACCCCATGGGGGATCGGCTTCGGATGCGGATTTGACGGTCCGATGACCATCTCCGGGGGGAAGACACGATTGCTCGTTCGATCCTTTACCCATCCGTCCATTTGTTCCTGGCCTTCCGCCATCAGCATCAAAACCTCGTAGTATCCCCGCCGCCAATCCTCGCTCTTGGCTGACACATCCTTGCCAGCGGCGCCCAGCCCGTCAATCGACAGCGGCTCGTCCAAGAGCTCCCTGATCCCCTTGCCGTCACGTTCCACATCCTCCAATATGCTCAGCGCCTCCCTGCACGAGATGATGACCTCGGCCCAGTCGACGTTCCTCAGGTGCGGGTTGACGGCCGCGCTCTTGGCCCCGCGGATCCACATGCGCGTGCGGATGGACCACTCATGCGGCGTCGGGAACTCCTTCTCGAGCGCCTCCTGGTTGAGGAGGAAGACGATGGCGAGGACGCAGGCGGCGCCGCCCCAGATGGAGATGTTGTAGCGCAGGAAGAGGCTACCCTCCCAGCGCAGCCATCGCTTCTTCTCGGTGGTGAAGTAGCGCGCGCGCGGGCGGTTGGTGACGGGTATCGTGAGGAAGGGCAGCTGGGGGCGGGTGGTGCTGCTGCGCGCGGTGAGGGCGGTGTTGCTCGTGAAAGGGCGGGTGGTTTGTTGCAGGCGGAACAGCCTCTGGAGGAGGATCCGCCGGAGGGCGAGGCGTTGGCGCATTTTCGGCTGCTGCGGGGCCTTTTGTGATGTTCAGATGAGGGTGTGAATCATGGACGGGCGAGTTCGCGAGGTCGGGATCGTGGGGTTGACTTGGATTGCGCGATTGATTTGCTGCGGAAAGATCGTGGAAATCTTGGAGCTGCCTTTGTCTGATTGTGCCATTGAAATCTGGGGGGAAGCCGTGGGGGTGGAAGGTCCGTCCGTGCTCGTCCCGCTGACGCGGGACACTTTAGTCTCGTCTGATTGGCCACTGACCGAAAATCCATTTTGTGACCTTGCTTGCCGATGATGGTGCAACATTTTGATTTTCACGATTGAGACCCAATTGCTACTCCAAGAGGGTCAACCTGTTTGATAGAAGGTCAGACTGGCTCGGTTTCTGACCGTCTCAATTGTTCTCCTCAAGCGAAACTCGCCAGGAAGCTCCTTTTACCCTTTTTCATCATGAGCATACGAGTATAAAATGTCTTCACTTTTTTCAAAAGCGGCGTCAAACCCGCACATACAACTAGCAGCAACAGCACTGCTGTCCGGCGCGACAGTAGCATGTCTTATTTTCGGCTACCAAGCGTTCGAACGAGAAGAACGAATTCATGACCTCAAAAAGTCCATTCCCGCCCCCGTCGACTCATCTGGAAACGTAAAGTCAACCCCACTCCATTTGTGAACCTCACGACTAACTCATTTTCATAAAGCTCACCTCCTACGGCGGCGCCTCTCCCCCTGTTGACAAGGAGGATGCCCGCAACCAAGCCCTGGCCCGTCGCGCCCAAGCCGGCGACTTCGACGAAGAACTGATCCTGGAACAACTCGCCCGCAACCGCGTCTTCCTCAAGGACGACGGCCTCCGCAAGCTGCGCTCCGCCTTCGTCGTCGTCGTCGGCGTCGGCGGCGTCGGTTCCCACTGCACCGCCGCCCTCGCCCGCTCCGGCGTCTCCAAGATCCGCCTCATCGACTTCGACCAGGTCACCCTCAGCTCCCTCAACCGCCACGCCGTCGCCACCCTCGCGGACGTCGGCATCCCCAAGGTCCAGTGTCTCTACCGCCGCCTGATCGCCATCACCCCGTGGGCCCGCTTCGAGCTCAAGAACCAAAAGTTCGAGAAGGACGTCGCCGCCGAGCTGCTCGCGCCGTGGGCTGAGGACGGCCAGAAGCCCGACTTCGTGGTGGACGCCATCGACAACATTGACACGAAGGTTGCCCTGCTCAAGTACTGCCATGACCACCAGATTCCTGTTATTTCCAGCATGGGCGCCGGGGCCAAGGGCGATCCTACTCGTATCAACGTTGCGGACATCGGCGCCAGCACTGACGATGGCCTCTCGAGGGCTACGCGCAGGAAGCTGAAGCTGCTTGGTGTGACTAGTGGTATTCCTGTCGTGTACTCCAACGAGGTGGCGGCCGAAGGCAAGGCTGCTTTGCTGCCCCTTTCCGAGGAGGAGTTCAAGAAGGGCACCGTTGGCGACCTCAGCGTTCTTCCCAGCTTCAGAGTGCGAATCCTCCCCGTGCTGGGAACCATGCCCGCCGTTTTTGGATACATCGTCGCGAACCACGTTATTCTCAGCATCTCAGGTACGAAGCCATCAACCTACTTCAAGACCATGACTAACAGCGAGCTAGGATACCCCCTCGACTACGTCCCGGCGAAGAACCGCGACAAGCTCTACGGCGACATCGTCGGCTTCGTCCAGGGCTCCGAGACCCGCCTCGTCAAGCACCGAGACGGCGTCGAGGCATCCATGGGCATCCGGGTCCCCGTCTCCCTCGGCGATGCCGCTTTCCTGACCGAAGAGCTCTGGAAGGGCCGCAGCGCCGTCACCGGTCTCATTAACAGACTCGTGCTCGTGCGGTGGAAGAGGCCTGAGGGCAAGACGAAGCTCGTCATTGGTGAGGGCTCCGAGCAGCAGAAGTGGACCAACATCCGATTCCGTGACCTGGTGTGCATGACGAGGGATGAGGCCCTCCGCCACGAGAAGGAGTATCTCAACGGCGAGAAGAAGCTGGAGGATTTGTACGATGCGGAGGTGATTGCGCGGGTCGAGGCCAGGTTGCAAGAGGCTGCCGAGGCGGAGAAGGATAGACTTTAGAGGATAGAGTGTCACTTTATCATGATTTCATGTCCATATATCAAAACCTAGTGCAATTCCAACGAGCGAAGCACATGCATGCCCCTTTTCTCTATCTTTTCGTCCTCGCCTTGGTGGTGGAGGTGAATACAGTGTATCGAACTGTGTATAGTGGGCCTCACACTGTGGATCAAGCCCATAAGCTTGTCGCGTCCAGTCGCGTGCCTTCTTCTTTTGCGCAACCAACCAAAGGCAAACCACCTCCATCTTCTGCCAGGCTTTCTGACAACGAAACGTCGCGCGCCTCGTGAGAATCTACGAGGCAGTTCAGATAATTGAGCTTGTCGCACAATATTTGTTGTCGGGCGTCCTAGCAATTTCGCCATCTAGCCTGCGTCTGGATCGCTATTGCCGTCGCAGAGTCCCAAGACTGACCATTTGATTTCAGATCAACGCACTCGGCGACAGCTCGAGAGCTTCTTTCCAGCCATGCGATCACTCCAGCCTTTTCACCCCTTTTCACAGAGCGCCTCTGATCCAGCGCGTGTGCTCTCTCGCTTGCTAGGTGGCTGTCTCCCAAGTGGGAAGCAGCATCCTGCCGATGCGCCTGAGATCGTCAACGTCGTTCCTGTCCCTGATCACTGTACTAGTTTTCGAGCAAGCTACCGTTTCCATCCCCTTCTTTTTCAGAATATCGTCTGCGCTGATGACAACTCTCACAAGGTTACGGGATCGCCAAACGGTGTGGTCTCTAACGAAACCCGCCATTTGGTGACGGGACCAGCACCAAGAACAGAGATCTGAGCAGGCACCAGCTGGGGTTCCCCCAGTCTGGAAACAACTCGTTGCGTTTCTCTTCCAGGCTTGCTCTCGTTCTGAGATCACGCGCCGCTATGACCGACAAATTGCAACAAGTCTAGAAGCAAGGTCGTTGGCCGACGGCTGCGACTCCTTCGGGGTTGTGGCTTGCCTCGACCATGCGCATGACAGCACATACATAGTTTTCAATCGGAGCTGGCCGGTAGGTTCAATCTTGTGCGCTGTTGAAGACACTTGCTAACGGAAGACAGATCTCAGAACTGCTTGCCCAGTGGCTGCGCAGCGAGGAATTCAGAATTGCCCGGTGATGACCCAGAGTCCGAAAAGCCAAATTTGCAGACAGCACGAGGGTACATCCAGTCACTTTGGCGGAGCCCATCGGCCGTTGTCCGTGAGAACAATAAGAGAGCTAATCTGAGGGCATTTCCTTTCGTTGTGTGGTTTAGTTGTGTGCTGGGTATGTCTGTCAAGTGGCAGATGTTGACCTGAAAATCTGCATGCTGTTCCTGCTTAGGTACGACAGACTATTACAATACAATTTTACGTTGAGTCTTAGACATCATTCACACACGCGACAATGCATGAAGAACTGCGACGAAGTTGAAAAATGCACAGAACGACGGACGGTACGTCTCCGAGCTTCCCTGGTTGGTGCAGGGATTCCAGCTCAGCGGAATGCACCCCGCGGACAGCTGTACAGCTTGGGGAAGAAGCTATGGGCTTATTAGCGTGCCCGGCCCTGGCTTATCGGCGCATCCACATGTCGCAAACAGCAACTCGATGACGCGACCATCCAGACATCGAAGAGCTCGTCGGGCTAAAACGGTACCGGACTGTGAGACCCTTTTATTAATGTTCCATCCCGTCTCTTTCGAGCCCTTTCCCACGCCGGTCGCGCGGCTCTGGGGTAGAAATTTAGCCCATTCCGTCTTCTCCCTCACTAGCCATGCGTCCTTCATCTACCTGTGCTGCTTCCACGGTTGTCCGAATGCGCCGAGCGCCGAGTTGACCTAGGGCGCCAACCTTGATGAACGTGGACAGCTTAGCGAAGTATTCCTGAGCCATCAAGTCGCACAGAAAGCAAGAAACAGACAGATTCGACCTCACCCAAGATTGACCTTTCCTACACCCGGGGCCATGGACCCTACTATCCTTGAAGAGCTCGAAAAGAGCTCCGACGACGTGCCCTTCCGCGCGCGTCCCAACCACGTCCACCACACATGGGCCAAGACCTTCTACTCCCTCCCGGAGCTGTACATTCAGCCCGAGTCCCTCGCCGAGATCGAAAAGGTGGTCAACCTCGCGCGCAAATGCCGCCGTCGCATTGTGACCACCGGCTGCGGCCACTCGCCGTCCAACATCACCTGCACCTCGAGCTGGCTGGTCAACCTCGACAACTACAACCGCATCCTGTCCGTGGACAAGTCCTCGGGCCTGGCGGTCATCCAGAGCGGCATCCGCCTGTACGCCCTCTGCGATGAGCTCGAGCGCCACGGCCTGGCCATGCCGAACCTGGGCAGCATCAACCAGCAGTCCATCGCCGGCGCCATCTCGACGGGCACCCACGGCAGCAGCCTCTTCCACGGGCTCATGTCCGAAGACGTGCTGGCGCTGAAGATCACCCTCGCCAACGGCAAGACCGAGATATGCTCGCACGACGAGAACCCCGCGCTCTTCCGCGCCGCGCTGCTGTCGCTCGGCGCGCTCGGCATCATCACCGAAATCACCTTCCGCGCCGTGCGCTCGTTCACCTTGCGGTGGACGCAGACCATCGATACAGACGTCAAGATGCTGAACGCGTGGAAGAAGGACCTGTGGACGCAAAGCGAGTTCGTCCGCGTGTGGTGGTTCCCGTACACCAGGAGGGCAGTGGTCTGGAGGGCGGACAAGACGGACGAGAAGCTTGTCGAACCACCGAGGAAGAACTACGACGGGGCATTGGGGTACTACGTTTACCACAACCTTCTATACCTAGCACAGTACGTGCCGCGGATCCTGCCCATGGTTGAGTGGTTCGTCTTCGGCATGCAATACGGCTTCTCCAACGGCTCGACCATCTCCGCCGTCCAACCCAGCCGCAAGGCGCTGCTCATGAACTGTCTCTACTCACAGTTCGTCAACGAGTGGGCTATCCCGCTCGAACGGGGCCCCGAAGCCCTCCGCCGTCTATCGTCGTGGCTTAACCACCTAACACCGTCGGACCCGGACTACGTCCCCCATAACATCCCCTTCTCGGCCAAAGGCCTCTACGTCCACGCGCCGGTCGAGGTGCGCGTGAGCGACACGACCCTGACCTCCAACGTGCGGCCGTACCTCGACCCGACCTCCCCCGACGGACCGACGCTGTACCTCAACGCGACGTTGTACCGGCCGTATCTCATGGACCCGCCCTGCCGGGCGCGGTACTACGAGGCCTTTGAGTGGTTGATGGAGGATCTCGGGGGCAAGCCGCACTGGGCCAAGAATTTCCTCGCGAGCGAGGCGGTGGAGGACTTTTACGGCAGGGAGCTGACGGAGTGGCGGTCCACGAGGAACGCAGCTGATCCGGAGGGCATGTTTGTCGGGCAGTGGCATCGCGAGAAGGTGCTTGGCAAGGGACCTAGACTTGCACTGGAAGAAGCTGAGTCTGGGAGGACACGGACAAAGGACGGTGGTTTGGAAGTTGCGGGTGTTGTGGGGAAAAGGTAGATACGGCTACTTCTTCATGTCCTTGCCGTCACAGATGCATTCGAGTCTGTGACGATGGGAGGGTCTACGCCATCAAGCTACACGAATAGTATCTTCTTGTTACATTATTTCATTCTAAGATGGTACTGCTTAAACTACTCGTAAAGTACTACATGGAAAGGCACTATGTATTGGGTAAACTTGTAGTATCCCACGTAAGGGGGGCTGGCGTCGCAATTTCGACATCTCACGAGTCCCATTCCTTCGCCTCGATTTGCTCGAGCCCTTGGAAAAGTCTTCTACTGCCCAACACCTCGTTGTACAACTCGATTTCCTGCGACATCACACCTCGAACTTCGACACCACTACTTTGTGATCTCTCTAGAAAAGAAGTCCACTGAGGTGTCTTGGGCGAAACCTTCCAGGATTGCCAATGGAGGTCAGTCGCAACTTGCCTTGTATGCCTCCAGCTCGGCGGGGTATCTTCTGCCTCGAGAAGTAGATAATTTGTCTGGAAACATGCCCACTCGTTGAGAAAGCCTGGCGCCCTGTTGGTAAACTCGCGTTGTATGAGTTTGAGGTTTGGGAGCCAGTGCCTCATCTCCAGCAGCCGCTTGTTCTCCGATGTAAGCCCGTTTATGTTCTCGACGATTGACTTACACTCGCTGAACCACGTTTCGACGACGATGTTCTCGATGTACCTGAGCCACTGGAGATGTGGTAAGTCGTCGATCAGGTCCACTTGAGGAGTTTCCTTGTTCAGATTTATGAAGTCCACCTCCCAGTTGATCATGACGTCCGACCTCAGGCCCTGCTCAGGTTGTTGCGAGATCGACCAGGGGTCTAGGCTCTTGCGACGATACGTAGGAAAGCCGAACCGCTTGCGAAGGCCGCGAGCCACGGATCTCGACATACGATCAATGGTGTTGTCGATGGAGTAGTAGTAACTCTTTCCGTTCCAGTTGCGGCCTGGGGCAACGGGGTATAAATCCCAGGATAATAGGATAGTATCGTTACCTATAAGATCCTCGTAGCCCTCCCAATGCGCGAGGAAATGGCGTGGGATGAGGTAGAACTCTTTCCATATCATTCGTTGAATGGCCGGCGGGAGTTGGGGGAATCGATGGAAAGTCTGGGCACAGGGCGATTCCAAGGAACACTTGTTTCTAGGCGAAGGATCGTCAATATCCATCATTTTGGTGCGTGTTGCTGTCTTGAGAGGGAAATAAGGCAATGGAAGATTTTTGATGTAGGCCTTCAATACTTTTATAAATCTTCCAAAAGCCCTCCTAGGGCCATCAAGTCTGGGTGTGAGTCACATATGTCGGTCCACATGTGAAATCAAGACTCGGTTTTTTGAATGATGGCCAGACCGGCGAGGTATTTTAGGATTCGACCTCGGGGCGAAGAGGTGCTTGAGGCCAGTGAGGCTAATAGAAACGTCAGGGCTATGACAGATGGGATCGGTAGGGAGGGCTACAGGCCTTCGTTGTAGAAGTATCAATGCCAGCGAGATTATTGCGCAATGCCTCTCCTGGTCACGCCATGGTGTCGGCCTGCTCGCAGGTATTCGTGCAGTATCTGAATGCAATTCTTAATTTGAATTCCTCTTCAGAGTTGTTATTACTGGTAGAGTTTCGCTAGTCGGGCAGTGTCATTTTCTTATTCGGGCAGTGTCCCCTATAGTCTGGAAATATAGAGAGAACAATAGTAGTCATAATAAGGATAACGATAACGATAATGACGACAACGACGACGACGACGACGACGATAACGACGACGACGACGACGGCGGCGAGAATAGGAAATGTAGTCGCTTTAGAAACAGGCCACGGATTACATACGTGTGTATGGACACTGCCCGGATAGCCAAATGACACTGCCCGACTAGCAAAGCTCTACTGGTATTATTCCATGGCACCGAGAAGACAATCAACCCAAAGATACATAATACATACATACAACAGCAGGTTGCTAGAGCGATGTGCGATTCCAAGACTCGTCTCCAAGATATTCATTCATCGTAGCACAAATACCAAGACCCCAACGGCCGCTGATAAGTGAACAAGAGGCACCAACCGTCATTATTTGAACCGAAGCCAGCAGTACGCGTGTCTCTCACTGGCAATTAGCGATGTTTTATTGGACGAATCGGTCACTGCTGTCAACTGCAGTTGGGACACTGTGCCTCCTGTCAGCATCAGCGCGCTCAAATAGGAAGCTGGATTCCTGCGCCAGGGGGTGCGACTGATAACTTGGCGAATGGATAAGAACCTCGTGTTTCGCAAAAGCGTTGGTTATTTGCTTGGTCGCAACGCGCTTTTCCAGCGCATGCTATGTTTCTGGCCATTTCTCAAGTGTAAGTCACGTAGCCTCTGAGCGTGACTGGCATCATGAGCGACGCCGACAACTATTTCGGCCCGCAGGTCAACGGCTACTTTGACTTCACCGTACTCTTTGAGCAAAGCATATTGTCCATCCTGCCCACCGCCCTTCTCATCCTCCTTGCTCCGGTTCGCATCACCTGGTTGCTTCGCAATGACATCCGCGTTCGAGCAGGAAAGCTGCTGTGGTTGAAGCTGGTAATATCAAGTCCTACGGCAAATCAGGTTTCGTATAATGAGCTAACTCGTGTAGGTCGCAATTTCTATATTCCTATGCCTCCAGATCGTTCTCATATCACTATGGTCCATACCATCAACACCCAGAGCTCGCACCTCGGTCGCAGAAAGCGCGCTGGGCTTGATCGAAGCAATCGCCCTCGGTGCTCTATCTTACATGGAGCACAAACGTTCTATCAGGCCTTCGGCACTCATCGGCCTGTATCTGTTTCTTACCATCGTCCTCGACATCGCCCAAGCCAGAACACTATGGCTCAGAGACGGTCTGAGCTCGGTCGCGGGCGTCTTTACTACCTCTTTGGTAGTCAAGGTGGTCGTTCTCGCTCTTGAAGAGACTCCTAAGCGAGTTCTTTTGGCCAGCAGTGAGAAAGATGTTGCCGTCGAGTCTACTACCGGCGTCGTCAGCAGAAGTCTCTTCTGGTGGCTCAATTCATTATTCTTCCAGGGCTTCAGGCTTCTCATCGGTCTTGAGGATCTGGGTGCCATCGACCCCAAATTTGACTCGGCGCGTCTGCTTGGCATGCTAGACAGATCGTGGGCTACAAGTGCGTAACGCCGTTTGATCTACGGATGCCATCTAACTTTGCATAGGTAAGAAGGATAGCAAATGGAGCTTGGTCATCAGCACGTTCTGGGCATACAGAACCACCTTCCTTGCTGGTGTTTTGCCCCGTCTTTTGTTCGCGGGCTTCACGTTCGCCCAACCGCTGCTCGTCAACCGCATAGTCAACTTCGTCGGCAGCCCGTGGGGGGAGGACTCAAGGAACATAGCTGCCGGCCTGGTCGGCGCTACGGCTTGCATCTACGTCGGACTTGCCGTGGGTCTTTCGTCTATCCCCTACGCATTATAGGCTGACAGCCATAGATATCTCGATGCTGGTACCAGCACATGACATTCCAGCTCGTAACCCTCTTCCGCGGCGGACTCGTGTCGCTCATCTTCAAGAAGACCTTGGACCTAGACGCGTCGGCGATCAAAGACTCCGCGCCAGTCACGTTGATGAGTGTCGACATTGAGAATATCGCCGTGTCTTTGACGTTCATCCATGACATCTGGCCTGCGGTTGTTGAGCTTCCAATTGGGATCTACCTCCTGTACCGTCAAGTCGGACCACCTTGCTTCCTCCTTCTCATCCCTGGGCTCCGTGAGTAAATTTCATCTGGTCATTTCCCAAGCCGCTGCTAACGAACGTCAAGTCTGCACTGCGGTTACCACAAAGTTATCTGCGCGTATGGCCCCGGCTCGTGTTGCGTGGAACGAAGGCGTTCAGAAGCGTATCTCAATCACATCATCACTGCTGAACCAGATCAAGGGTGTCAAGATGATGGGTCTTGCCGACCATTTCTCCAGCATAGTGCAAAAGTTTCGCATCACGGAGCTGAAGCTCTCCGTCAAGTTCAGAATTCTTATCACTTTTCTCAGTGTGATTGGTAGGATCTTTTCACCTCAATTCTAGTAATCTGGCAACTGACACCACATTTCCAGTTGGAGCCGCCGATCAGATTACACCCGTGGTCATCATCGCCGCCGCCGTCTTCTGGACTCGGGCCGAACAAGGCTTGAGTATAGCCGAGGCCTTCACTGCCCTGTCGATTATCGTTCTCGTGTCTGCCCCCTTTATGAAGTTGATCGTTTCCATCATTCAGCTCGTGGGTGCTCTTGGCTGCTTTACCCGGATCCAGGAGTTCCTTCTCTTGGACGAACTCGAAGACCGGCGGGAGATCTTGACCAACTCTGGGAAGTCCTCGCTGGACTCTGCGCGGCTGCCGCCCAGCCTCCACGGGTCAGACTTGCAACCCCTGACCCCAAGGCATCAAGTCTCGGCTAGCAATGCGGTCGAGTTGCAGTCATTGAGAGCTACAACTCTCAGACCGGCATCCATCGAACTGGGCAAGCCACTTGTCTGCATCAATGAAGCGAAGTTCACTTTGAAAGACGGCACCGAGATCCTAAGGGATATCTCACTTGTGCTGAAGAAGGGCTCCATCTCCATGCTTGTTGGCCGTGTTGGCTGTGGCAAGTCTTCTCTCCTCAAAGGTATACTCGGCGAGTTGGTGATCTCTTCCGGCACCATGACTCTACATACCTCTTCCGTTGCATTCTGCGACCAAGCCGCCTGGCTGCGCAATATTTCCGTCAAGGACAACATCATCGGCCAAGCCCCTTATGATGCCGCTTGGTTCTCGGCGGTCGTCCGCGCATGCAGCCTGGACCAGGACATTGCTCTATTTCCCAAAGCTGAGGAGACTCTTGTTGGCACTGGCGGGGTGGCTTTGAGTGGTGGGCAAAAACAACGAGTGGTAAGTCAGGCTCTGCGGCGTTATTCTATCGTGGCTCACGGACTTCCAGGCACTCGCTCGCGCTGTATACTCTCGAAAAAAGCTTCTGCTTCTCGACGACGTCTTCAGTGGTCTTGACAATAGAACCTCAAAAGCGGTGTTTCAACGCCTGTTAGGGCCTAATGGTCTTCTTCGACAGGCTGGCATGACCGTACTCCTTGCCACCAACCATGGTAAGTCTTCTCGCAGGCCATACTAACTCTATAGACTAACATGCTTTTAGTGAACTTTCTTCATGCTGCCGATTGCATCACCATGATAGAAGATGGTACCATTATCCGTAACCAGATCGCTTTCGACTCCGTACCACGGTCTGTGTGGGGTCATCTCGCCCAGGACGTCAAGGGCAAGGAGCTTGCAGAAGACGACGATCATGATGCCGAGGAGCTGATCGAAGATGAAGTGAAGACCATCAAAGTAGAGGCTCCAGTACCAACTAATGCCAGGGTCACCGAGGCACAGCTCACAAGACAGACCGGTGACACCGAGGTCTATAAGCTCTACTTCAGCTCCATCGGGTGGCGGATGTTAGGTCCATTCATATTCATGATCGTTTTGTACGTGGGCTTTACCAAGCTTCCCCGTAAGTGTCCTTCAACTATGCAAATTTCGATCGTGAGGCTTGCTGACATCTCGATTACAGAGATTTGGCTGCGAGTGTGGACAGAAGAGGGCACGAACGAACGTCCGGCCATGTACTTCGGTATCTACCTCATGTTCGCTTTGCTCTATCTCGTCATGAACGCCGTCTCCCTGAGGTAAGTTAATTTTCTTTTTCTTGTGGACTTTGATGCTAACAGCCCAAGTTTCTGGATGCTCACCGTCGTCCCTCGATCCGCACGCCATCTCCACCAGATGCTACTTGACGCTGTCCTCGCGTATGTACCCAGATCTCCTCTCATCACACTCAACTAACAACTGCTACAGTGCCCCTCTGGTATTCTTCACGACAACAGATAGCGGCGTGACCCTCAACAGATTCAGTCAAGACATGACCCTCATAGACCACCGCCTTCCCATGTCCGCCTTTGCAACCCTCCACACCTTCCTCCTCGTCATTGCCGAAACAGCTATCATCGCCTCCGGCGCATCCTACTTCGCCGCCCTCATCCCCCCTTCCTTCATGGCCCTCTACCTCCTCCAGAAATACTATCTCCGCACCTCCCGTCAGCTCCGTCACATCGACCTCGAAGCCAAATCTCCTCTATTCACCCACTTCACCGAGGTCCTCGCCGGCCTACCCACACTCCGCGCCTTCTCCTGGCGTCCGGCCATGCTGCGCGAGAGCCAGACTCTACTGGACGCATCGCAGAGGCCGTACTATCTCTTCTTCTGTGTCCAGCGCTGGCTTAATGTCGTCCTGGATCTCTTTGTTGCAGGAATGGCGCTCTGCCTGGTTGCTTTCGCATTGCACTTCAATAACACTACTACCAAAGGCGCCATCGGTCTGGCAATGGTCAACATCATCAGCTTCAACCGGACGCTTGCTGAATTCATTGAGATGTGGACTATGCTGGAGACGAGCTTGGGGGCTATTACTAGGCTCAAGTACTTCATTGAGCACACCCCTCGCGAAGACCGCGAGTGCGAGAAAGACACGCCCCCTCCGTCTTGGCCAGAGAACGGCAAGATTGAAATTGGCAACGTGACTGCAGCTTACAGGTCCGCATTATTCCCTCTTCCTCCATTTCAGATTATCCACTGACGTTTATTCCTCACCAGCGACGAAACCGATCCCGTCGTACGGGACGTGACTCTCACAATCCAGCCCGGCCAGAAAGTCGGCATTTGCGGCCGTTCAGGTAGCGGCAAATCTTCCCTCCTCCTGACCCTCCTCCGTCTTCTTGACACCGAGCCCAGCGGCACTATATCCGTTGACTCCGAATCTCTGACAACCATGTCTCGCAACAAGATCCGCACGTCCCTGACAACCCTTCCTCAAGATCCTGTCCTCTTGCCCGGCACAGTCCGTGACAACATCGATCCCGCAGGCCACACCCCTGACGCAGACCTCATCGACGTCCTCCGCAAGACTCGTATCTGGGACGCCCTGGAGTCTCGAGGTGGACTTGATGCGGAAATGTCGGAGGCAGGACTTTCAGCTGGACAGAAGCAGTTGTTTTGTCTTGCGAGAGCGGTGTTGAAGCATGGACATGTGGTGTTGTTGGACGAGGCGACGAGTAATGTTGATCATGGAACTGATGAGGAGGTTAGGAGAGTGGTGATGGAGGAGTTTAAGGGGAGTACTGTTGTGGAAGTTGCTCATCGGTTGGAAGCCATCGTCGGATATGATGTCGTTGTTGTTATGCATGAGGGGAGAGTTGTGGAGGTTGGAGACCCGAGGGAATTGTTGGAGAAGACCTCCAGATTTAAGGGGTTATGGGATAGTCGCGCGGCCTAGAATAGAGGGATCCCTACAGCCCTATAATGATAGGAATCTCGCCGTTCAATCTCACGAAACTGGTATGACTGGATGTCTTCCATGTCACAGTTGAAAGGACGGGATGGAGGAGCTCATCATGACCCTGAAGACCCCTGTGTCTCAATCTCTTTCGGTAGGATCGGCAAGCGTTGTTGCACATGGGTGATATAAGTGACTAAGATCGCACTTCAAAGCTCATTATTTCACAAAATTCGTGACTGCTCCAAGCAGAACCTCGGACCAGATTCGATAACCCTTCTCGTTGAGATGAACATGATCTACCAGACACTCATCCTTATCAACCAAGGGTGGCTCCAGTAACTCTATCCGATCTGATCCTTCCTCTTGTAATTGTTGAACGAGCGCAAGGTAGTTCTCATTCGCTTTCACCACCAATTCGTCATTGATATCCTTCCTCCTGAAGAGCCCGACAAGGAGTATCTTCCCGCCCATTTCGAGCAGAGCCTCGACGATCAACCGAAGTAGAGCTATATCGGAGTCTCTCAACCCGCGCTTGGGATGCAGGTTGTTTGTGCCCACGTGCAACACCCATAATTTGACGCTGCGGTCCCGGAGTGCATCCACCAGACCAGCCAGGGGCCTCGAGGGGTCCGATGAGCCAGTAAGTCGATAGATGACATTTTCGAACTTGTCGCCGCCTACACCGGCGTTGAAGACGCCCTGTAAGCGTGCAGGCTTAGGCGAAGAGGTCTGTGGATGTTGCTGAGCCATGGTTTCGTCGCTGATCATAGTTGTGGAGGGCCATGGGTCGAAGCTCGGAGATAGGCCAGTTGTGATCATGCGTTCGATCATAGAATCGCCTAGCAACACAATAGACGGTTGCGTAGGGTTGTTCTCGAGTTCTACAAGGTGCCTCTCAAGGGATGTCTCATGAGACCGCTGCTTGTATTTGCCGTATGGCATCAGATTCTCCATCTTTCCAGGTTTCGACTGATGCAGTGTACTTGACTTGTGGGCAAAGAATGATCACGAAGAAGGTTTGGTGATGGGCACAGCGTAAGTTATTGAATTAAAAGACTTCATGTTCATTTTGAGTTGAATTGAAAATGGTTGTCGGCGTTTTTACATTATTTGAGGCTATATAACATACGCCGTACGTCAGAGTGCTTGTTGGGGCTGTGCTCATCTCACGAACCAACCCAGCCCGCCGTTGACTCATCCGGCATGTATCCTTGCATGCATCCTTGACTTCTCACAGCCCACGACGAAGAGCTCTTCATTCAACTGAATTCAGCTTATTAATTGGAGTAAGTCGAATTAGGTTGATGGAACCGTCTGCCGAATTGTCAGTAACTGATGGAGTAAAAGGTCTAGAGAAAGTATGTAGGAAAAACAATGTTCTGGTGGATTATTTACTACCAGGAAAAGGCTCAGCTCAACTCACATGATCAGGCTGTAAGCACTTTTACTGCCGCCAGCAGCGGCAACTGGGCGATCATTGGACGGTGAGGATTTTCAAGGAACCGCCGAGAAATCAGACGACGTTCTAGACCTCAGTTACTCCGCTGTTCAATTGGGAGAAAACTGTACCCATAAGGAGAAACGCACGCGGGAGAATGGATGTTAGAGGCTTCTCAACTTCTAGAACTGAAGGGATGGACAAAGAATGCGAACTCTCAACCCATGCGCTTGAACCGACATCAACCACGAAGCCATCTTTTTATTTGAATCATTTGTCACAAATTGAAGCCTCGAAGATATGAGGCTCAAATGCCAGCATGTCACTTGATTGCTCTGATTGTTGATCACTACTTCATCGGATTTTATCCATTTTCCATGAGTTTCGCCATCCGGGCAAAAGCTTCTAGCTGTCCGGGCGGATAACTACTTATAGTATGCCTATTAGACAAGTTCACTCAAACAATGCTACCATTACTGTCGTTCCTGTTGTCCCCATCACCCCCGGCGTATCTATCCCGATCCCGATCCCGATGCCTTTCGTCGTCGTCTATGCCCACTATCCGCCCGGATAGCGAGATTCTTTTCCGTCATTGCTACTTCAACAACAATTTCACCAACTCATGGGCAAGGAGTCATCGCGAGAAGACTACCCAAAACTCAACCGTACGACTGCTCATTGTACCAGTACACATTGCCTTTTCCTGCAGATTCCCGTCATCAACCACCTCTTCAACCACCATTGATCGGCCTAGATGATCAAATATTGAAGCAATCAGTTGCCCAACTGGCGGGCCCAGAGGGGCTGTGTCCTTCCAAGTCCTTGAGGAAGTCGAAGTCCAAATCGACGATGGCTCCATTCGGGAGATTGAAGAGATTGTACTCAACTGCTTCCTGGAGCGCATCTGATTGCCCATGTTCAACAATTCTCGTGGTTGACACTGTCGGCTGGTGTGGACCTTGGCACTTTGGACGGTCTTGCGCAGGGGAAACCTGAGCTCCTGTATTGTTTCCCTCCGACTCTGGGACAACGGTCTTGCGTGGGGCAGCATGGAAGCTTGGGTTGTTAGGGCAAGCAACATCTCAGCCATTCTGGGGAAGCGCTTTCTCCTACCTGCTTTGATGCATTCTCTCCGCGAAGAAACGTTCAAACGTATCCAGAACTTTTCGTCGCTTGGCTCCTTCCAAAGGGCCAAAGACAGGCTCTAGCATCGTAGATATGTGTTTTTTGAGCTCTGACCAAATACGGCGGCAGATGCTATCGGCGTCGGTCTGGCAATAATCTACGCATTGTGAGTTGATTTGCGGAAAGAAAAGAGACAGAAATGAAATCAATCCGCTCACATGGATCCGGACGGTTCTTTGCGTTTGGAAACACGATCTCGTATATGTCTTGCCATTTGTCTTCGTCTGTTGTGACACCCTGTTTCCGTTTCTTGCTTTTCAGCTTTTGTATTTGCTTGCCGGTGAGCCCTTCCACGAAAACGCCACTGACGAGGTCACATATTCCTTCGGGGCGACGTAGGTGTGCTTCCACATCTTCATCGCGTGGAAAAGTCTCGCCGCACCGGAGGCAATGTGGCGGCTGGCGGTGCCTTCTGTAGAGATGCTCCCTGGAACACTTATGAATTACCCGATTCCAAAAGATGAGAGCTGTGACAAGCACACTTACTTGAGACGATGAATGGTTTGATAAGCTGCGGCCTTGCACCTATGCTTGTTTGTCACTGATGCCTGTTTATGGTAAGGACAGGCAAGCAGAGTCACATCTCCTGGGGAGTTTTCCTTCCGGAACTGCCTGCTCTGAAGCGATGGCTGTCTGAGGTCATCATCGACTTCAAGGCTACCACCGTCGAGCACACTTCCAACAGAAGGCTCTCTGTGCGTCTCTGTGCTAATAGCTTTTTCTCCCCTTTTGTCTCGCAAGTGCTGACGCTTTCGGGGAAACCCTGGGACATTGGAGGGTACGTCGTCAGACTTGCGTACGGGCGATTCATGCTGCAATGCTTGAGAATCTTTAGACAATAAGCGCTCATAAGCAATGTCCTGAGGGCCAGAAGCGTGCGTGCGGACGAGGTTTTCAGCGACTGAAAGTGGAACGGGGGGCTGCGCGGTTGGTCGGTTGCCAGTTTGCGGGCTGTTGACTACTCTCTGCAGCTCTACGTCTGGGCTGTTCCTGTTGTCATCGTAGTGGCGGGCGCCGGCACGACCATCGTCGATCCTCCAATGCAAAAATCTCTTTGCGAGAGGATTGCGGCCAGATTCTCGATTGGGGGAAGTATAAGTGGGCGTTTCGTTGACTGATCCGCCGGTGTTTGAGGAATTCCCATGATCGCTGCCGCCACCAGCAGCACTGGCATGATAAACAAGATCTACTGCGAAAAATCAAATCAACGACAAGCCAGCATATATGAGAGGAAGCAGTCTTCAGCGCCATGCTTTGATTATTCACCGAGATTGGTTGTGACGAAAGCGACGGGTAGTCGCAATCGAAACATGGGGAATGCTAGGATGAAAAGCGGTGAAAAGTAATTGATGAAACTCACACTCGAACATTTCAGAGGTTAGTCGGCGGATGGATGACGGGCGAGAAGTAGGGCGAGTTGCGGCACTGCAGACGCGGGGTCGAGCTAAAATAGACGTTGAGGTTGCTGGTTGGAGGTCTGTTGACTGACGCGCCGTACTGGTACAGTGGAGGTCGTACGGGTACAGGTTCCGATTCACCGCTACAGATGGTGATTACTGCGCCGAATCCTGCTGCATCACAGCACGTATCATGTGCCCAACAGACACCCTACTTTTCCTGTGTGCTCGCTATATCGTTACCGGTAGTCGCTATGATGACTACTATTATCGTTATCTATCGATGTCGTCGTTGTCGTCGTCCCTCGTCGTCGTCCCTCGTCGTCGTCCTTCTTTATTATCCCTCGGCTCATCAAAGTCACCAAATACATAGGAAATATAGCCGCCTCGACACAGAAAAAGTAGGTGGTTTCTTAAAACCAAGATATGTTTGTTGGTCGATGGCATTGTCAATCAATTTGACCGATGTGGCTTCAAAACAGAATCGCATACGCAGAATCAGTATGTAAAGAGAGTGGGGAATACGACAGGATCAAAACAGAATTCCGAAGCGTTACAGGGGGCAATGAGACGCTTATATGTATAAGTTTAGTTATGCGCCACTTCACTAATAAAGGAGAGGTGCATGGAAGAGATGTATGGATGGGAGTGGATGTGGGAATGGATATGATGGAATGAATGGTTCGCCGACGTCCTATACTTTGAGCACGGCTGCCTTGCCACAGGTTGACCAAAGCAATTTGTTCAACTCCTGTCAGAAATCGTCCCCTTCGCATTTCCCATAGTTGCATCAGCCCCATGTGAATTCCTTTGTCCCACATCCATGGCAATATCGCATATTTTTAAAAACTGGAAGAAAAAAAAAACCTCACCAAGCCCCCTTCTACGCCTGCGCAACAACCTCATCAAAGCTCTTCCCAACCAACTTCACAAACACATCCTTGTACTTCTCCGCCGTGGCCAAACACACCTCCTCGGGCAGCTTCACGCCGTCCTTGCCCTTGAGCCCGTTCTCAATCAGCCAGTTGCGGATGAACTGCTTGTCGAAGCTCTCCTGGTCGCGGCCGACCTCGTACTTGTCGGCGGGCCAGTAGCGGCTGCTGTCGGGCGTGAGCACCTCGTCGACGAGCACAATCTCCTCCGTGTCGGGGTCGACGCCGAACTCGAACTTGGTGTCGGCGAGGATGATGCCGCGCTCCTTGGCGTAGTCGCGCGCCGCCGCGTACAGCTGCAGCGCGAGCTCCTCGACGCGGTCCGCCACCTTGGCGCCGACGAGCCGCCGCGCCTCGTCCGGGTGGATGTTCTCGTCGTGCTCGCCCTGCTCGGCCTTGGTGCTCGGCGTGTAGAGCGGCGTGGGGAAAGCCTCGGACTGCTGCATGCCGGCGGGCACGGCGATGCCGTGGACGGTGCCCTTGGACTTGTACTCGTTCCAGGCGGAGCCGGTGATGTAGCCGCGGACTAAAGTTTCGTTAATGTTGATGTTTGTGAGTGAGAGACGAATTTTTACGAACCGATGGCCTCCAGGGGGACGACCTTGAGACGGCGGACCTGCATCGCCCTGTTCTTGATGAGGGCGGCGTCGGCGGCGGGGAGGCCGGCCGGAGGGTCGAGGGTGATGAAGTGGGTCTTGAGGCCGGGGACGCGGTCCGTCAGCACCTTGAACCAATGGGCCTGGCATCAAAAAAAGTTTTTGGTCAGCGGAGGGGCTCGACGGTGAATTCGGCAAGTCGCGGGTTTGTTGCTGAGCTCACCGAGGCGTGGGTGAGAATGGCGCCCTTGTCGGGGATGCCGTTCTGCATGACGACGTCAAAGGCAGAGACTCTGTCGGAGGCGACGAAGAGGAGGGTCTTATCGTCGACCTCGAAGACATCGCGGACCTTGCCCTGGCCGATCTTCTTGAGGCCCGTCAAGTCGACGGAGGTGATGCTCGCCATTGTTGCTGTTGCTGCTGCTGTTGCTGGTCGGGGATGTGGTGGGGTGGAGGGGTAAGTCGACTTTTTGGAGGGGTAATGGAGGGGCAGAGCCAAGATGGACTCGGGGAGCTTAGTTAGTGAGATTCGGAGAAAGAGTGATTTAGGACAAATCTGCCTGAACGACTAATATGAGAGAAGCCTGAGGGGTCCTTCAAGTGAGTCAACGGGTCGTCGATGCCGAGTTCGGGATGAGATGTGGGATGAAAAGCCGGCCGATCGGGACAAATGACGAAAAGTGCATGAAAAAAAAATTTCCCCATCGGGTTTACCCGCTCCACAGCTTTGTGAGGCATCCGTCGAAGGCTCGAACTCTACCACTGCGCTTTGAGCTTCATGGAACCTGAATCATGTCAACTCAACAGACTGATATGTAGCAGAAAGGACATTCTGATGCGACGTTTGTTCATGTTCCTGGCCATGCTCAATTCATTGCTCGGTAAGTATACTAGTATCATACATTAGGATGTCCGCGCTCTCAGCGTAGACTGCTCGGAGAGTCCCGCCAAAAATGGCGAATACGGATGTAAGTGCTGCCAAAACGGTTCCATCAAACCCAAAGGGTGTCACGCCAGGCCGTGACGCCTTCCTCCGCCTCCGTTTCCGTCCGTACTTCCGCTGGCTGTCCGTGTCGGCGCTGCGAGAGATACTTGACTGGCCACGCCTGTGGCAGTTGGCAAGGCGGTCTCGTCTGCGCGCAACTCAATGACATTGGAGCGTGTTGAGTTCAAGTTTGACTGTGCAATGCCGACTTGCTGGTTGGTCTCATCGTACACCACGTACGCGCTTCGCAGGAACGTGTCGCCCAAAACAGCTAACCCGCTGCTCTTTTTATTGAACAACGAGTTTCTCTGGATCCCAAACATGCACGGCTTGTATGGAAGCCGCAGTAGTTTCAGCCACTGCATATACGGACCGAGGTTGTCGAGGACCATCTCCTCGAGGGGTACACGAATCGTGACACGATAAAACGCGAAGTCGAAGAAGTGGGTTTCGCCTTCGGGTCCCCTCCACTTGCAGTCCACGATGCCGGAATTGTCGATGGGGACAACCTCAAGGACGTCGGTGAAATTGTTGAGAGCCATGACATCGTGGAGGGCGGTGACATTAAACTTTTCCCAAATTCTGTTGACAATGCTGTCAGGAAGCAGGCAGGTCGTTGAACCGGAATCAAGGAGGGTGGAGGCGTTGAAGTCTTCCGCAGCGAACTCGGTCCTCTTTCCGTCGGGTGTTTCGAGGGAGATGCCGGACATGGCGACGTTGTAGCTGTCGATACGCTTGGAGTGATAGTCGTCCACCAGAGGGAGTGTGGTGAGGGATCCGATGTACTTCTCAGTATCGATACCGCCGAAGAGCAACGTTCCTTCTGATGAAGACAGGCTGTTCTGAACTGAAGTAAGCATGACTGTCCTTCAAACAGATCGATTGGAGCTTCATACCAGCCACAGACTGAAGACTTTACGGCCTATCAAATTCTGCGAAACCATGTTGTCGAGAATCGTGGGATAACTCTGGTTTGTACTTAAGCCCTTCGACAAACCCAGACCCATGATGCCCCTTCCCATGAAGAGCTCTCCTCTGTGGGTCCGAATGCCCAAGCCCAGCTGCTGGCTCAACACCTTCGTCCCGTTGATGTTTATTGTGTCTGAGATGTAGTCGCCTTGAACGTTGCTGGTGTCGCCGTAGGTGGCGTCGAAGCCATTGCTCATGACAAGATTGTAGGTGGAGCTCTTGTTCTTGTCAAAGGTGCTAGTGCAACCACTTCCGAAGAACAGGCTTGAGCTGTTGCAGAGGTCCGCCTGTTTGTCTATCACCCAGGGATCAGTGCTGCCCGTGTCCAGCAGCATGAGCATTTTCTGGCCTGGCGTCCCGACTTCGACTTCGGAGTAGTAGCCCCCGCCGGTGAGATTGTTGATGGCCGTCACATCAAAGGCACCACGACGGGTGATTTGCGCCAGGTCCGGAAGGAACGAGACCCTCTTGAAGTTGGCTGAAACCACCAACTGAGAAGCGGCCACTTCCGCCAGGGCCGCAAAGAATACAGCTCTTGGAAACCTCATCGTGATTTTCTGTAAGCCTCGTCAAGGTCCGAAGGCCGCGTAGCAAGCCAACAAGATATGATGGTTGGTCCCTGTGGCAGCTCCACCTCCGCAGCAAGCAGCACGGACAAGCTCGATCGATGCTGGAGATGTTGGGGTATCCGAGCAATCAGCACTACACAAGGAAGCGCGTGGGACAGATTGATGAAAGTCCAACGAAGAAGTATTATGGGGTGGCGTGCGTCCCTGAAGCTGGGCTATCGTTCTTTGGGGCTAAAGGTTGCAGTGAATGGTCGCGCCACCTGAGAGATCTGGAGCCCAGATTGGAGAGATGTAGTTGTCATGACAAACCGAGGTGACCAGAGAGGCATAACACGTACTTATAACGTCCTCAGCTTTCGTTTGGCTGGGAAGCAAGCACCGGACAGGTCGCCTCGCAGGCCTTGAAATGGAAGGTGAGGCTCAGCTGGGGCATCCGTGCAGGGCACGCTTGACGGGAAAGCGCACAGGGAGAGCCTTCGATATCATGGTTGACATGAGAGCTGAGAGCAGCAGCGTCCCTGTCAAACTTGAGCTGGTGGATGTCGCATTCTTGTCAGGTGCGCATCGGTGACAGCTGTCGTTCGCGTTCGGTGAGGAAGAAGGAGCGGGAAATGCCCAGGGTCCAGGGGTGGAAGATTGAACTCAACACCAATCTGCTTCGTCACTTCCTCCTAGCGGTTCCTCCCTTCCACCGGTGCGCCTCAAGAATTCTACTTTGAGACAGGAGGTGCGATCCGACTTGGTATCTTTGTCTCGTTTGAGATGCTATAAGGAATCGCGTGGTATTTGTGTGATATCATTAAGCCCAGCGAGTGTAATTCATGACCTGACCCAAACAACGCCCGAAGCCCCATCCCGGTCCCTCATTGTTTTCAGAAAGATTTCCATTAACTCAGCATAGCCGCTAGATGCATATTGTACTTCTTGATAATCGATGTTGATGTTTCGGTCGTTTTTTCCTTCGTGCCAGTGTTCTTCTTCAGAAAACAATTCCCGCCGTAGTTCTTCGTCATAATATCGATCACCCCGTTGAACTGCACTCCAATGCACCTCTCGCTGGTGCCGTTGATATTATTGTTGTATGAAGAGCATGCCATCATGCAGGTGTCAAGTGTGTACGATACTAATGCCATGACATCGACATCGTCACCCGTGTAATCGACATTGCACTCAGTATCGTAGTTCGACTTGACTCCTCCTACTGTCACAGACATCGTCCTGCCCGTCAAATTCGGGCAATTGATCTGTAGGTCTCCTGTAGTCACCAGACCTGTCGTCGGGATGGAAATGCTGGCAGCGTTTGCTGTGGTTTGCGTCGAACCCGTCGTCGGAGTATTTGTGCCCGTCGCGGGGACGCTCGTCATCGTGCTCGATGCCACTGGCGAATCTGTTGCTGTCGCTTTGGCAGCGGCACTCGCTTGTACTTCTGCTTGAGTCTGCCTAGGTTTCTTATGTTAGAATCTGGGGTCGGGGCGTATAAGTGCGTGGAATTTGCTCACTCTTTCATGCGCAAAACCGCTAACGAACCGCCAACGCCTCCGCCCACTGATGCTGCGATGACCACTGCTGCGAGGACGACAAAGAGGAAGAAACTCGTCCTCCGTAAGCCACATATCCTCCTTTCTGTATTTACAGGCTGTTGTGGTTGCTGAGAGTAGTTTTTGTTCTCGTCCCTGTTGAATGTGGGGGATATTGGTGTCTTGATGTGGTAGTATTGATCCGGTATGACTTCTGGCCCGTGGTCTATTTCACGAGCCGACATCTTTTCGGCTTGGTTGACTTGGTAGATTGATTTTTCAGCCATTTTTGCGATAGCTCACTGCGACCTTGCCACGACAGGCTGAGGTGAAAGAAGGGAAAGAACTGATCACGAACTCCACAAGGTGAGAAGTTCGACCAGGCTGGCTGGCTATACAAGTCCGCTACCAGATGACCCACGAGTCCAAATGCGTCTGCCTGGATTGTCCGAACCCTGGAAGCGAAGGCTGCTTGTTCGTATCATGTCGGCGCGCATGAGCGGCACAGCGCTCGCGAAAGACGATGGTGGAGGGCGAGGCGGGTCAAGCTTCAACCGCATGATTATTCCACCAACATGCTTGATTCAATCCACTCTGGATTCCCTTGTTCCCCTGAAAGAGCCCGATTTTGAGCTTCCTAATTGTCAAGACGACAGGAAGGATGCGATGATGCTCATCATAGACCGATTCGAAATGCTGTCGATGGTTGTTGGTTCTGCACTGCCCTCTCAATAACATTGGCACCCTGGAGAGCCCCCATCGTAACCAATGATTGTATAGACCTCGCATGTTTCGGCAGGCGCCGAGCTGACCATGATTTTTGAAAGACAACGGAGCCGGGTATGAAGCTGGGGCTTACTTCGTATTTTGCAGTCGATGTCCGAAGCCAACAGCCTAATTAACTCTAGATCCGTCGCCCGGTTGAGCGTGTAGGTGGGGTTCGATATCCAGCTTCAGCAATTTGGGCCGAGAGATGCAGGGGGCGGCGCAGCATCCGGATTCTGCTCTGCAGGAGCATTCTGCTCGTTGGTGACCTTTTGGCCCGCGATGCCGTCCCGGTTTGCCCTCCATACGCCCTCCTCGCCATGAAACTCTTCCCTTTTCCAGACCTCGACCTTGGCCTTGCATTCTTCCAGGGCCTCCTCGCCGGCTCTCCACGCTGCCTGCCGGTGCGGTGAGGACACTGCTATGAGGATGCTCTCCTCTCCAATGGGAACTGTGCCGAGCCGATGGATCATGGCGACGCCCTTGAGGCCGTGCTTCTGAAGGATGGACTTGGCGATGGACATCATTGTGCGAAGGGCGAGTGGCGTATACGCGCTGTACTGCAGCTCTTTGACAGGTTTGTCGCCAAATGTGTCGCGCGTGGTGCCGGAGAAGAGGACAATGGCGCCGGCCTGTGGTGAGCGCACCCGGTCCATGATGGCCGCAGCATCGAGGAGGTCGTACGTGAGTGCGACGTAGCAGCTGTTCTCCGACACCTCCCAAGGACCTTGATTTTGAGAGTCCATGACCAATCGATGAGGGGATTAGGCGTTGATTTTGGAATTCTGGTGAATATTTCCGTGTCCTTGAGGTTGGTTGAAGTGCGAGTTCGCTCGGGAGCCCGGCCGCTAGGAGATCGTAGAATGGCGGGGTCAAAAGCCACAGTAGCGCCGATTGAGAGCGCTTTGTCTGTTTCTTGTACGACCTGCTGGTGCCGGAAAGGATATCAGGTTTCACAGCCGATAATGTCACTCAATGAGCAATCTCTAGCATTCATCAATAATATCGCCAGCTCTTGCGTTGACACAGTCTACTCATGACGACCGAATGAGTGCCCTCGGAGATGCTGAATGAGTGACCACGGGACGAGAGGGAGACCTTAAGGTACGTACTGGCGGGTGAGGCACAGACCAGCATCAATCAACAAGCTTATCGGACCCCGCTTTGCTAAGCAGAAGAGTGTTCCAATTGAGCCTCGAAGCATTTTACCTTAAAGATAAGGTCAGGCAAGGGAAGGTGGTGGCACCTGGTTGCAGCCACAGCACACCACTGGCACGCAAGGGTTGAGCTTCTTGGTGGATCGTCCTTTCTTCAACCTCACCGTTCTGGTTCTGTTTCTTGCAAACTCAGGAACGCATCCTGGTCGCGCCGAACACCCGACGGAATCACAAGGCACGGTCTCGTCGCTGCCTCTTGGGGTCGGCGCCGCGCCTTGCCTTTTTCAACCCCCGTTTCCTCCCTCTTCGTCTTTTTCCGCTTTTCTGCTCTTTCCTTCCGAAACGACCAACACCGAACGCATCCTGCGCTCCCGAGTTCGCATTGCACCCACGCCCCATCCTGCGACCCGCGAACATGTACGAGGACACCTATCGCTCGAGGGAGAGGGGACCTCACGACCGACGAAGATCCCCTCCGAGAGATCACCAGCAATATCCAAACAACGACGCCTATCGCACGCGGCAGGGTAAAGAAACTAAGCTGAGCCTGCGGAGGACATGACCATCTGCAGAACATCTGGCTGGTTTGAGCTTCCGCTAACTTTCCCACGGGCCGACGAGACTATTCTAGATCTCCACCCAGGAATAACCACCACGAGCTGTCCTACGACGACGAGGAGACCCGCTACCGGGATCGGGACCGTGATCGTGGCCGAGAAGAAGAAGAATACCGCGCCAGAGACGACCGCTACTACAATGGATCGGCGCGTGAGGCCTACCAGCCACGTCCTGGATCGAGAGATCAAGGCGGTTGTGGGGATGACCATTTGGATCGCCGTGATGAAGACCCTGAGATACTTCACCCATATGACGGCGACGACCGCGGATCACGTCGTTACGATCGAGGTGGCCGGGGCTACTCTCGCCCTTACCACGACGATGGCCCTCGCCGCGATGATGCCCGACGTGGTCCTGACGAGGATTTTCGTCATTTTCCCCCCTCTCCAGGTGGCAGCCCAGGTCGTTATTCTCGTCGCGATCGTTCTGCATCGCCTCTTCGACAAGCTGGTAATCCGAGTGATACTGTGATCCTCGAGGGTTTGCCCACGGGCCTGTCATTGGAAGACGTTAAGGACTGTCTGTTCAGACAAACGGATTTATCGCAATACCCTTCGGTTGAAGTTCGAGTTCCATCTGGCCGAGGTAAGACAGTCTAGCTGCCAAGACACGATTTCTCCCTTGCTGACACGTAACAGGCCAGCGACGTGCTTTCGTGCAGTTTGAGCAGGTTGACCAGGCGGTCGAATTTGTCAAGGCGCACTATCCCAAGCTCATGCTTGACTTCGCAGGCATGGTTGACGGTGATGCCGATGGCATGACCTCAATGTACATACACTACGCGAGGAACCGTGACGACGGCGAACGGGAGAGCAAGGCTGGGTATGCCCCGAACTGGACTTGCCCGAATTGCGAGTTCTCCAATTATTCCACCAGGAATCGCTGCAAGAACTGCGGCGGCCCACCAACAGGTACTTTTGATACGATGTCGACATGCTGCTGAACGCCCAAAACTGACCGTGACAGACCCGTCTCAATACCGTCACCTCCTGACCGGCGAAAGCGATGCAGCTGATACGCCATCCCAGATTCTGGTGTTCTTTCCACTTGCGGGCTCTGTCACAGAAGACGTGCTTGCCGCCGGTGCTGCAAAGCTGGAACTGGCGCAAAAGCCCGCGGCGCCAAAGAACTCTGGAGAACCACCAAAGCTGAAGTCCACGGCGCCAACTGGCGATGCATCGGGATATGGCGCGAAGCCTGGCTCGCTGCATCGCATCTTTCTGATGCGAGACCAAGACACGAACGAATCATTCAATTTTGGATTTGCCGAGTTCTGGACGGTCGAAGATGCTCTTGCCGCCATGCAAAAGTTCAAGATGATGCGCGAGTTCACCATCGCCGGGAAGCCAGTCACGGTATCGACCATCCATCTGGGTGTATTCGTACCTGAAATGAGAGATATCACGCGCGCCATCGAACACATCTCATTTAACCCACTTTTCAACCCAGCCATTCGGGTCAAATACTGGGAACCCCATGTATTTCCCAGTGAGAAGGTCATCACTGAGACACCTCCAGGAGGTACATCTGGCAATGACAAGACGGATGCAAATGACGAGGCGAAAAAGACCAAGAAGCGCAAGGCTGAAGGAAGCCTTGCATCTGCAGCTACGAAAAAGTCCGCGCCAATGGCGGGGCAGATGGCCTTTTGGCAGAGACGACACGACGAAATTCATGAAGGCAAGAAGCCTACAGACCCTGCCGATGGTGACGGCAGCGCGGAAGAGCGCGCACCAGTCAAGATATCTTTGTCTGGGGCTAATGCCATTTCGACTGGCCCAATCAAGATTTCGCTGACAGGAGCGAGTCTGTCCAACCCTGCCCCGCCCGCAACATCACATTCGGCAGAACCGTCGACGGCACCCACTTCGACTGGTGCTGCAAGCCCCGAGCAGCCTGCTTCGCCGACAGTATCATACGTCGACAGGGAAAAGGTGTGCTGTCTACTATGCATGATGAAGTACAAGTCTCTGGACGACCTCAACACTCATGAGAAGTCAAGAAACCACAAAAATGCCATGGCAGACGAGGAAAAGGTCAAGGCTGCCAAGCCCCGTCTTGCCGCCCGCGACAAGAGAATGTCGAAGCAGACCGAGGAACAGCCTAAGAACGAAGAGTCGGGCCCTCAATATCGCGACCGTGCGAAGGAACGCAGAGAGGTCTTCAACCAGCCATCCAAACCCAAACCTTTGGCTCAGAACACGAAGCCTGCGCGAAGGGAGGACAAGCCGTCTCGGGCAGCCGCCGAGAAGACGCCGCCTCCGCAGCCGTCCAAGGGCGCAGGGATGTTGGCCAAGATGGGCTGGAGCACCGGTCAGGGCTTGGGCGCCAACGCCGACGGACGCACCGAGGTGATTGCGACACACGCGTACCAGGAAGGCGTTGGTCTGGGTGCAGAGGGCGGAAACCTGGGCGACGCGGCGGAGTTGGCCCAGCGCAAGACGAAGAACAGCTATGCCGAGTACGTGAACACGGTGCAGGACAGAGCCCGGGAGAGATACAACAAGATGGGCTAGACGCCGCATAGGCACGCAGCCAGGGTGGCTGCTTTTTGTAGATACAATGTATTGTGAAGTAATAATGGCACAAGAACTACCCTGTCACCGAAATCATATCTGACTTGTGAGCGATGCATTCCGCGTTCCCCTTCGTGCTAGCCATGCCCTCAGTCCAATAGTGAGAATGAAGTCACTGACCCGGGCATACCCATCACATGCGAGATGGAAAGATATATACTGGACTGGACTGACCCATTGTCCTCGTCGCCATTATCGCCCTCACGATCGTCTGATACCCAATACTGTCGTAAATCAAAATGGGAGCTATAAAATGGGTTTTCTTTTTCGTGCTCTCCCTCTTACGGGTACATACATACACATGTTATAATTTTGACACTTCAAATCTCGCCAGATGTAATACGCAAATCGAAGGATTGAATAGTAAGCAACGATATATCCCAACATTGAGATTATGGTAATAGAAGCATCGAGAGACGGCACATTGATCATCCGTTTTTGAACATTGATATTTTCATTGAATAACGTAGGCTTCAAGCGTCCTGATAAGAATATGTATAAACTTAAAAGTCAACAACCTTGAGGCGGGCCTGCACATCCTCCGGGAACTCCTCCTTCTTGACGATACCCATCAGAACACAGTCGCCCAGGAAGAAGAATGCGCGCTCCTGGGCGTAGCTGAGGTAGTCGTATTCATCTCCGGCCTCTGCCTCGGCCTCCGCAACGGCCTGACACTCCGCCTTGGCGGCCTCGTCACCTGCGGCAGCCGCCGCCTCGTTCTGCGCCTGCTTCTCCTGCTGCTCCTTCTCCTCGGGCGACTCGAACCCGGGAACCTTGGCCTGGATAATGCCCCAGGCGACCCACTGTGCGCTGTTGATGCCACGCCAGAGGCGGGTCTCCTCATAGAGCTCCTTGACCTCCTCCTCGATGGCCTCATCTGCGCGGCGCTCTTCTTCCTTCCAATGTCCTGGGGGCACGCGGGCGTCGAGCATGAACTCAACGATGGAGCTGGATGAGGTGGTAGGGAGGAGAGCCGGCGTGGTGCTGCCTACAGGAGCGCCATCCGCGGGTGCGAGACGAGGGGTGGAGGCGCCGCCGTGGGGGTACTGTGGCCGATGCTCGACATACGCTTTGAGGAAGCGGCGCTGCTCCTGGATTGTTGGGTAGCGTGCCGTGTTGCAGAGATAGGGTGCGGCTTCGTAGTGGTAGTCGTAGGCCCATTCTGTGAAGTGGTTGGCAAACTCGAGGCCTGGAACGTTGGCTGCGGCGTATTCAAAGTCGATGACGATGAGCTGCTTGTGTTCGTTTGCTGGTTGGAGGAGAGGGGACTTTTCATCGTCCGGGCGCATGCGGAGAATATTGCCATATTGGGTCTACCTGTGTTAGTTGCAGACGTGAGAGAGGGGGGCCAGATATGCTTACATCGTTGTGGGCAAAGACGAGACGCTCTCGGATTCCTTGGGAACCTTTGTAGGCCTTGACGACCAGCTCGCGGTACCTCTCGTACAGAGCCTTGAACTGTGCCCATTCCACGCCGCAGACGTAGCCCTGGCCCGAGAAGACGCTGGATCCGCGGCGCACGTCTTCGTCAAGAGCGAGAATCTTCTTCTCGACGTTACCGAGCCAAGTATCCCAGTTCTTGAACACTGCAGCACCTTCATTCTTTTCCTTCTCCAAGACGTCGATACCATCGTGAAGTTCCCTCATACGCTTGGCAATCTGCTTTGACGTGTCTGGCTCTCGCAGATCCTTAGGTGTGAGAGTGATCGAGTTGAAGTACTGCTCGAAACGGCCGTTTGTGAAGCATCCGAGGAGTCTCGGGCCAATCTTCTTACGCGCCAATCGGCGCAGGACGCTGAGCTCATTTTCACGGTCAATCAGGTGCTCGAGGCCGTAGATTCGGAGAAGGAGCTTCGGGGGAGGCTTTCTGCCAGAGGCAGCGTCATCCAAATCTGTGGGAGGCGAGACCACGTATACGGCGTTGGTAAGCGCTCCACTCAGACGCTGAACAGAAAGACGGTTGCCGCAGTCCAGCGGGACTCTTCGCCAGCCCTTAATCCTGAGTGTGTGTGCGAGGCGCACGATTTCATTCTTGAAGATAGCCCAGGCCTTCTCCTTGTCGTCCACCTTGCCGCCCAGGGACAGGTCGTCGGTGCTCTTGCCCGCATTGTAGCTGAGAGTCTTTGAGTTGTCGAGGACGGCATCGCAGGTAGGAACAACAACGTCACCGTCGATGTAGTCGGTATCGGAGCTTGCTGTCCTATGAAGCATGCTGCGCGAGATGGACTTCTTGAGGCGGCCAGAGGTGCGTCTACCAAGTCTAGGTCCAGACTGTGGAACAGAACTGATGCCCAAGGACGCCATACTTTCGTCAATGATCTTTTGCAGTCTGTCGAATGACACGTCGCTGGAGTCAGAGTCGATAGAGTCAGACCGGGAGCGCGGGGCTGCCTGGGGTGCAGGCTCAGCTTGAGTTTCGGCCTTGGTCTTTGACTGGGGGGAGCGGCGGCGAGGAGAAGTCTTGCTCTTGCGAGCAGTCTTCTTTTTCTTCTCATGCTCAAGCCAGTCGCTCAGTTGAGCCAGTAGCTTCTGGCTCTGGTACAAATGTCTTTGGCCATGGCGGTGCTGGTGCTGATGCTGCTGGGAGGCGGCGATTTCCTCGGGAGATTGAACAGGCTCCAGGACCGGGGACGAGCGGGACGAGGACTCGGAAAAAGAGGGCAGACGGCCAGTCAGTCTCTTGGCCATGTTGGCGGCGTATTGTCTCTTGTGATGAGCCTGGTGCTCAGCATTGGGAGCAGCTACAGTCTCAGCCTCTGGCTCGGCGATTTGGACGACTGTAAGGGTGTTAGCAAGTCTTGGCTCATTACATCACAAGCCCAGCGACGATACCGGTCCATCAAGCCATGTCGGTGGTAGGCCATGATGCAAACAGGCGCGAAGCGTCATTGAGTGACCCAGGCAAGCATTGAGTGAGAGGTCACCGCAGCTGATTGCCATAGACATCGACGTGAGCCCTCTCTTATTCCCATGAGGGCAGCACGATACCACTTGATGTAGATGCCGGGCCTGTATGATTTCAGGTTATGACGAAGGAGGCGAATGTTCAAGACTAACCTTTGCCGGGACTTGCGACTGAGGAGGACTTGTCCGTCTCGTCGTCTGTTTTCAAGGCTGAGCGGAGAGGCAAGCCGTTGAGATGCAGCGAAGAAGAGGAGGAGGACATTGTGGCGACGAGGGCACGCGACAGCGACTGGCGACTTTTATGAGGACAAGGGTCTCCAGGGTAGGATTACTGTTGTGCGCGCGCGTTGTGCTAGTGGTTCGGTCAGAGAGACACAACGTCTCTGGGGCGGAACGAGGTGCCGGAAGCAGTCGTCGGTGAGGAATATGGAAGATTGTCTCGTGTGTGGTGCGGTGAGGTGAGAGGTGACAGATTGCGGCTGGCGCTCGGGGCAGACAGATCAGGGACGATAGAATGTCTTATCGGAGCAGAGCCAACGAGGGGCTCGTGGGGCAGTAAGAACGGGATGGGCCCCCCGGCTAGGGATGTACCTTTCTGGCTTGTGACGGATAACGGGGCGCTGCGCTATTGGGGTAAGGTAATACAGCGTAGGTGTGTAGCTTGGGGCGCGAGGAGGAATAAGACGGATGGGATGATGGGCGCAGCGGCTAAGCTGTTGGCGAAGGCGACAGTTGCGTGTTGCGCAGGGTTTGTCGATCAAGAGATGGGAAGGATGACAGCCAAAGCATGTATGTAAGGTACGAAGTTATTGGTAGTTTGGAACTGGAACTGGTCTGAGGCCGCGTAGGAGGTTCAGACGAAGATGGACTGGCAGGCAAACAGAGAGAAAGACAGACAAACAGAGGTGGCGTCGAAATGTGTGCCCGCAGCAAAATGGAAAGTTGTCGTGTGGTGCGAGGTTGGATGCAGAAAAAAGACAAGGTCGCATTTTTCCCAAGAACCAGAAAAGGACCCCAGGGACTTTTACCAGAACAAGAGGACTGCAGCTTGCATCGGCTACCAAGCCAAGCAGGCGCAGGGGAGGAGGGGGAGGAATGACCGAGACCCGGGTCCTCCTGCTCGTCTCCCGTCCCCCAGCTCCAGCCATTCATCGCCTAATTATTCGGACAGGTTTGGGCAGTCTCGTGGGCCATTGACTGTTTGGTGACCGAGCCGTGGGGAGGCAAGGCAAGGGGAGGGGGAGCTCATACCCGGCAGCACTCAGTGGAGGGGTAACACAAGGCGGTGGAGTTCAGATTTGCGCCGGTCAGGTGCATGTGGTGGGGCCCACCTCAGCTTCCATCTGTGCTCTCGGTGCATCAATCTCTCCCGTCCCAGTGCTGCTGAGGCCTGCAAAGTTGCTGCTGCTGCTGCTGCTGCACCACAGAAATTCCATCGCGTTCCAAGCATCCCCTCAGCACACCCCTGCCACCGCCCACGACAGGGCCCAGCCAGACTCGACTCGAGAGCTCAGGGTCATGCGAGTCGGTGCTATCTTAATTGTCGCACACACCGAGGCATCTGGCGATGGTCTTCAACACCAACAAAAAGATGGTGCATGGCCGGTTACTCGTTTGACAGGTCGCCCCCAACCACGCTCCAACAAGGCAGACGACGCCTCAGCCCAACGCCACGCTACCTTGGACAATTTGACAGTCACCGATGGCAGGCCGTGACGTCAATTGGACCCTGCCATCCAGTCGGGAGCTCCCGACCCTTGCCTCGACCTGCTTGGTTTCTTTGCATGTGACGTACTGCAGCGAGTCCCGACCACACAGCATCCTGCGAAACATCAACCCAAGTCTAAGCCAACCACGACCAGATCTGACCAGCAATTCACTGGTCAATCACCGTTTGACATTTGACCACGCGCCTCCCTCCGTCTCGTCACTTGTGGCACAGCAAAAGCGTGGATACCTCAGCCACTTGTTTGTATACACCGTCTGATGTTTACTCTTTTGTCCAATTCGTTATTCCAACTACAGACTGTAGACCACAGACTGCACACTACAGACTTCTAAATGTTGACTGGCCTTCCCTCCCTCTTCAGCGCCCACTCAACCGCCCGCTTGACATCATCCACAATCATCTTGGGCGTGTGCGTCGGCGCCCCCCTCTCCTGGCTCCAGACGCCCGTCTTGACCAGCACCGAAGCCCATTCCGTTTCTTTGCTGCTAAAGTCATTGGCTCCCCTGATGTCGCTCTCCGGGTTATCGCCCACCATGTAAACCGTCTTCAACGGCGCAGCAGACCCCTGCCCGCCCTTCTTCCCCAGCAATGCCTGACGATGCGCGTTGAGCACCCGCTCCGCATACTTGTACGTCGTCGCAAACGGCTTGCCAAACACCGTCCGCTGCAGCTCCACCCCGCCCGAAACCTCCGACCAAACCCCCGCGACGGCCGCCTGGAACGCCCCCTGCCCGAACCTCGGCTGGTGGTACGTCGTCGACCAGAACAGGTCCGCGTTCGAGAAGATGAGCGGCGGCTGCCCGTCCTGCTGCCACCCGCTGTTGGGCAGCGTCTTGTCGCCGTTCTTGGACGAGTACGTCCCCAGGATGCCGTCGCGCGAGAGGAGCAGGTCCGTGATGATCTGGATGTCGAGCGCCCAGTCGCGCGGGTCGTTGAAGACGAACATGGCGTCGATCTTGAGCGCGTCCGCGTCGCGCATGTTGCCGCTGTGGATCGGCTTGGGCAGCCGCTCTGCCGTCTCGGCGTAGACCTGCTTCATCAGGCGCTCAAAGGGGAAGACGTCCGGGTGAGCGCCGATGATGTCTGCCGGTGTTACCACGTTCTTGAAGCCGTACCTGAGCTATCGTCAGCATGGCGCGTTCTAGCTTTGCCAAAGTATCAAGAACTCACAGCTTTGCAATCTCTCGGCATTTCTTGGCGTCGGCGCCCGTCAGGAAGATGGTCTTGTCCCCGAGACCCTCGGGGCCTTGCACCAGTTCCTGGAACGGGGTGTGTGACTGGACAAAGTTGTCCACCGACAGCTGCACACCGAGCTTGTCGCTGAGATCCTGCACGCGGACAGCCTCGGGCTTGCCTCCGCCGTTGGTCAGGAGGATGAAGGGGATGTTGTTGTCGTTGAGGAACTGCAGTGACTCGGCCGCCCCGGGGATGGGCTTGGCCACGTGCAACAAGACGCCGTCGATGCTGTTATCATTATCAGCTGACGCTCTCAACTGTGGCAGGCGAAACTCATATCGAGTCGAGATGTTGACTCACTCAAACGCAAAGGCAAAAGACGGTGTCTCGCCCGCCTCGAAAACGCGCTTCTTGCTGCTGAAGCTTCGATGCGATCCCGCCACCCTGCACACCTCCCCAGCAACAGGCCGTGGCGCCGTCTGCCTCAAGCTCGCGAATCCCCTCTCATGGGCGGCTGTACCAGCAGACGCAACCCTGAACGGAGCTTGCGAGCTTGAGCTCCCGAACGGTCTCGCCAGCCTTCCAAGGCCGCTGCCAACCCTAATCGCCTGCCTCATGGTCCTAGAGTTTCCTGCCAAAATCAACGACGTGCAATACCCCGCATAGTTGGGACGAAAAAAAGTATATGAAGGTTGAAGTTTGGTGAGTGAACGTTGACCGAGTTGCTTGCTGGATAGATAGGTAAGCTGCCCGGTGCGTTGAGCTTCCTCCCAATCAACCCCCGCCATCCCCTGCGACGCGACAGGACCCCCTGTCGCAAAACTCCACCCCGCTAATTTTAGTGGCGAGACCCGGGGGCTGCAGCGGGCGGCGGCGGGGTGCGGTGCATCGAGAGCTTGGAGATTGCAACGCTCTTCGTTGACGTGATACGCTTCTGGAATTCTTGGCTACATCTGTGAGGTTGTTCTTCCGGAGAATTGCCACTGTAAATGCAAGTGTCTGGTGATTCTTAATTTGACGTACGTGTATGGTAGGCCACTTCGCTGGTGATAAGAGCGAGACCGCGCGGGGTAGCATGTTCAGGTCTTCGGAATAGCCTTGGGCATTTGAACACTTCCAGTCAATAACAGAAGCTAGGTAGAATGGATGCGGTTATCTTCTCAAGCCGCCCTGTTGAATTCTCGACCGGCATTGTTCTGAAGTACTGCAAAGCTTCAAGCGCATCGCCCCGGCCGCATCTCAGGCGCAATGCCAATACGCACTGTGGCTTCAACCTGCTTGTGTTGTGATGGTATTACAGTGATTGAGTGGTCTCGGAGCCGATTGCTCAAGATTCTATGCCCATAGACAGCTAGTGGTACATATTACACATTTCAGGCCAATACCTGCGTCTCCATTTTTGTGTCTTCTGTTGGTTTTTCCCCCCTCCACGCCTTTACTCCTTCTTCCACTCGCCCGTCCAGTCCTTCATGTGGTCCAGGATGATCTTGGCCGCCGCCGACGGCGAGTGCTGGCGACCCAGGGCCTCCACGAAGTCGCCCTCGGGGTCCATCAGGTAGAAGTATATGCTGTGGTCCACCAGGTAGTCCTGCCCGGGCTTGACGTGCTGCGGGGTGCTGAAGTAGACGCGGTACAGCTTGCACATGGCCTTGATCTCGTCGTAGGTGCCCGTCAGGCCGATGAACTTGGGGTGGAACTCGGAGAGGTACTCCTTGAGCACCTCCGGGGTGTCGCGCTCCGGGTCGCAGGTGATGAAGAGGGGGATCACGGAGCCGGGCCGCTTCTCCTCGACGAGGTCGAACATTTGCGCCATCTTGTCGAGCTCGTCGGGGCAGATGTCGGGGCAGTGCGAGAAGCCAAAGTAGACCTGGGGCGCATTTCATGTTAGCTATGTTTTGGTTTGGCAGTCGAGTGTTCAAGTAGGGTGGAGGTTTACCAAAGCGTAGCGGCCCTTCATGTCATCGCTGGTGAACTTATTGCCGTCCTGGTCGATCAACGAGAAATCGCCTCCAACCTTGGGCCGGCCGATACCCTTGGTCGCCTCAGCGATGCGCTTGCGCTCCATGCGCTGCTTCTCGTGCTCAAAGTACCACGTCAAGCCGGCACCGGTTCCCACGAACAGAAGGCCGGCTTTCCATGAAAAGGGCTGTTCGACACCGTCATTAGCTGCCGTCCCGTCTTGTCCCAGCACCGAAATCATGGGTTGCGCCTTACCCCCGCTCTATATCTGCTCTTTGCCTCTTCCACGGTCTTGTACGTCTTCGTCCTCCTTTGCGCCGGGGCAGGTCTCGTCTGGAACATGGTCGGTGCGGCAGTCGGCCGGGTCTGCTTAGGAATCGCCGCTTGGGAGATGCATCGTCGGCATTGTCGGGAGGGTGTGGAGAGGAGAGACTTCCAAAGCCTCGAGGAGGCAGTTGCGTGCGACATGGCGAGAGGCGAATTAGGCGTTCGTCAATTGGCAATGGAGGCGTTTCTGGGATGCTGCAGCCCTTGGGTCGAACCTCGAAATCGTAAGATCGAAAAGCTCTCGGTGAGCTCCAAAAAACGATGCCCGGATCAACTGTCGGTGCGCTTCAGCGAAAGAGCGCTCAGTTCAGGTTACTACACCGAGAATCTTACCGGGGAAATGTGGGTCACTGAGAAGCTTGGGGTCTCCAGAGTGTGTTGCTGCGTCCTTCATCCATCTTCAACATCCCACATACCCTGCCAAATCACCAAATAAAGTCATTCATCAGATTTTGACTTCAACTTCATCAGTACCATACTCTTTCCAGCTTGGATTCTCATTTGTCATTCATTGGAGAAAAGTCACAGAGTACCGTGAGCTATGGACTCAGATGTGGACCAGAAGGTCAATGACCGCCAAAATGAGGACCATGAGATGAAAGACGTGCCAGCCCAGCATGCATCTTCTTCACAAGGACCATCTCAATCAGCGCCTCCACCACAACCAAACCCCGAGGCAAAATCTGCCACACTTCCGTCAGGCACTACTCACCCTCCTTCCTCAACCCAAACAACGACAACGGATCCTCCCTCACCCGCGCCCCACCTCAACAACACCATCATGGAGACTACAGAAAAGCCAACGGAGCCTCAAAAGATTGCAAACAAAAAGAGGGGAACAGCAACTGTCAAGAAAACGCCAAAGAGACTTAAGGGCAACGGCCCCTCAAAGAGCGCAAAGACCAAGAAGCAGTCAGACACCGCCTCCACCACCCAGGACGAACCTGACCATGACCATAATACGGAGGAGCTGGATGAATCTGACAATGGCCCCTACTGCATCTGCCGCGGGCCCGACGACCACAGATTCATGATAGCATGCGACATTTGTGAGGACTGGTTCCACGGAGAGTGTGTCGACATTGACAAGGACGTGGGTGAGAACCTCATCCACAGATTTGTCTGCCCCAACTGCAGGGACGAGAGCAAGGAGGTCGTCTCTATTTTCAGGCTCAAGTGCAGCTTACCCTCCTGCAAGAAGGCCATCAGGAAGGACGAGGCCGGCCAGGCGACGGCTTTCTGCTCCGAAGAGCACAGCCAGCTGTGGTGGGAGATGATGATCGCGGCGGCGCCGAAGCCCAAGAGGAAGGCCAAGGACCCCCGCGAGCTCGAGGGCCAGTCTGAGTTGATCGCCGTCTTGAATAGCAGTCTCGCCGGCGTCGGCCCAGACGGCAAGTTCAGGATCAGCACCAAGCCCTTCAGCGCACCTGCTACTGGAGGTATGCATAAACACCCTAACTCTCCCTGTATGGCTTCAAACCCCGCTTACACTTTTCCGCAGTTGAGAGTTCTGATACAAAGGGTAAGGCTCTCGCCCCCGGCATCCTGACGGAGGAGGAGGAGGCCATCCTCAAGGCCTCCGCCGCCGACCGCTACAGCATGGGCGAGCAGACGGTGCTCTGCACGAAGATGCTGCAGCTCCTGGACATGGCTAACGATCGGCGGAAGGAGCTCATCGCGGCCAAGCAGCTTGAGGACGCGGCGTGCGGGTACGACTTCCGGCTCGACCAGGTCGGCGTCGTGGGGCCGTTCGCGCACTGGCTCGAGACGGACGAGTCGGCCAAGAAGATCTTCAAGACGGGCAAGCTGGACGCCGGCAGCCGCCTGACGGGCGACGACCGGAACATCTGCGACAAGAAGCGCTGCAAGACGCACTCGGGCTGGTTGTCCATGCACACTAGGGACGTGAAGCACCTGCAGAAGCTGCTGGCGGACGACGCGAACAAGATGCTCGAGCGGGAGCGGCTGATCAAGGACGCGGCGGTGGAGAGGAAGCTGCGCAAGGAGGCGGAGCGTAGTACTGTGCGCAGTTTCCTTGACGATGGTTCGATGGGTCCGGCTGAAGTTATGTGAGGGCTTGAGAGATACCAGAGGGGCTGTTGTCTTATTTTCGTTACTTGGCGGTTGGCGTTTGTACGGATTGCATGAATCGCCAGATATGGGACAAAAGTTGTACGTGTTAGTTTCTAGGTGGCATGAGAAGACCACGCATTCTTGTAGATGTGTAGTGAGGCCATCACCAGACTTAAGTAGCGCCTCGCAAAGGTCAGATACCTTTAATCATCCAGTTAGGATGCATTTTGTCTCTACCGTCTAAGGTTTCTAGTGTAACGTCTATGCATCCAGCTTGAGACGGTCGAGCATCACGTCAATCTTGCCCAGGAGAATCTGATAGTTGATGGCATCCGACGCGAATTCGTCTTCCGCCATCTCGCCGCCCAGTGTCTTCACGCCCTCCCCGTCACCATTCTGAACGGGTACCACATCCTTCTTCTCCTGAACAGGCACAGGCTCGCCCTTCCCGTCGATCTGCTCGCTCTGCGCCGCAATCGTCTCGGCCATGGCAGCGTCGATCTCGCCCTGCTCGTCCATCATGTCCTCCAGATTGGCGTCCTCAAACCGCAGACGGAACCGCTCGCCCAGGTAGTACCGAATATCATCAAGCAGCTCAATAGTATCCGTCTCCTGACGATTCTTGATGCGCGACGCACTCTCGTTGATCAGCTCCGCAAAGTCGGGCTCGTCAATGTAGTCCTCCAGCCGGTGGGCCAGGTACCGCGCCGCGAACTCTTCCAGCCGCTGCACGCGCAGGTCCCACGCGGCGTGGATCACATCGTAGATGTTGATGGGCTCCATGTCCTCCTCCTCCCCTTCGCCGTGGGTGCGGTCGATGAGCGCGTTGCTGGTGCCGCTGCCGAGCGTGCTGATGGCCTGCGCCGCCTTCGTCTTGAGCTTGTCGAGGAACAGGATGTCGGCGGTGTAGAGCAGGTCCAGGGCGAGCTCGAGCGGGCAGTCGACCTTTTCGGTGTAGAGGAACGTGAGCACGATCTCGAGCACGTCCGGGTTGCAGTCAACGGTGACGACGTGCAGGTGCTCCGAGTCCTGGGCCTCCTTGAACTCGCTCGAGAACATGGTCTCGAAGTAGGGGCTGCGGATGAGGATGGCCTTGTGCACGGGATACACGACGGAGCGCCTGGGTTTCTTGGCGGGCTTGCTGCCGTCGCCGTTGGGTGCGGGGCCGAGGGGGATGCCGATGTGGTTGGCGACGGTTTCGGTCTCCTCGGTGGTGTCGTCGGCGCCGTCTTCGCCCTCTGGTTCGTGTGCGCAGAGGAGGCAGTCTGCGAAGATTGAGTTGTCGTGACGCCACTTGATGTCGTTTACGCGCCTCGTCTCGACAACCATCTTGTGGCCGAGGACCTTTTCCCGGTAGAATTGCTCGACCTGGCGCTGGGCGCGCTGCACTTCATCCTGGTACCGTTGACGAGCGAGACGGCGGTCATTCCCGGCGAGGATTGCCTCCCACAGCTGCTCGATCTCAAGGTAGTCGCTGAGCTTATCAACGCCGATGAGAACGTCCTCCTCCGTCACGGTGCTCCGGGCGTCGACCAGATCCCTGGGCACCTCGCCGAGGTACAGATAGCGCAGCGCGACCTGGAAAGACTCCACTGGGATGGTTGCCGGGAGCTCGTACTTTACTCGTTCAGGCGCATCGGCGAGCTTCTTGCGGAAGTAGGGCGTCCGCGCCGCGAGGAGGAACTTGTGCAGCTCGAAAGACTGCGAGGCCGCGATTAAGCTAATGTCTGCCGTCCGGGGCACGGATTTTGTGAGCAGGGTTGTGATGTGGCCGGCCCATGGTTGAAGCGGATCTGTTGATTTCGAGTAGTCGTACTCCAGCAGGAGGTTTCGTATCCTGTCGTTGAGGGCGTTGTAGATGCACCGCTCGCCTTGGAATGTGTTCCTCTCCGCCAGGGCACCTGATGGTCTCAACTCAGCCACGGCATTCTCTTTCCAAATGCGGACGGAGGAAGAGGCTCACCGGATTCCAGAAGGAGCTGGACAAGCTCGAGATGGCCACACAGACTGGCCTTGACACCTATCGTCAGTGACATCCGAGCGACGCCTCTTTCCCGGCTGGGAGGGTAGGGTTACGGGCTTAGCTTACAATGATCAAGGGCGTGTAGTCAAAGCGGTCCTTGCCATTGATGTTTACCCCGGCCGAGATCAGCTCCTGACATGTTTTCAGATCACCCCGTCTGCAGGCTAGGAGGAACGCCTCAAACTCGGTCGACTGGTCGAGGGGGTTATCCTCCTTCAGGACGCCGCTCTTGATCAATTCATTTTCATTCTTGAGCTGTGTTTCAAGTTCATCTTTCCGGAGCACCATGTTTGCTGATTACTGGATAAAGACACAGCCTCTCTATACCGGGACAAAAAAGAAGTAACCCAAGGAAACACCAGCAATTATGCAAGGAAGAACAGAAAACCTCAGAATTGCATCCAGGGCAATGAGGACAATGAAGATGTCACAGACTGAAAGTCCGATATCTCCATTCAAGGTCGCCTCCGCACGGGCCACTGATTCCCTTACGTGATGCCTTCTCTGTGCCTTCCAGTTGGTGCATCACCACCGCTACCGCTGCCCCACCATTGAACCCCTCTACAGGGATATGCTCTCTTTATCGATAGGCGGCTGGATTATCCGCCCTCCGACACTAGCGCGGTTGCCATGGCACCCGCCCCAGTCCGACCCAGATTGTTTACCGAGCCCAGACAGGCCCTGTTAGTCGACCTACCTTGCCGTGCACCCAAGTTCACAGCTTTGACTTCAGAAGTGCAGCTCTTCCCGTTCAACACCACCACCAATCTTGATACTAACCACAGCAGGTCTTGCGTCGTCGCTTCCAATTGCCTCTCCTCTTCTATGGATACAAAGAACCGTTTCTTTTAATCAAGTTTATTGCGCGTTGTGTCCAAGATGACTTCAGAGGCGGAAAAGTACGAGGTGCTGGAGAAAATCGGTATGCACGCCCATTCACAAAGCTCTGCAGCTTCCTCGGAGAGCTCTCAACTCAACTGACAAAAATACACATAGGCCATGGCTCCTTTGGCATCATCCGGAAGGTGCGACGGAAGCAGGACGGCCTCGTCATGTGTCGCAAGGAAATTAGCTACCTCAAGATGTCGCAGAAGGAGCGCGAGCAGCTCCACGCCGAATTCCAGATCCTCTCGACCCTCCGCCACCAGAACATCGTAGGCTACTACCATCGCGAGCACCTCAAGTCAACTCAAGACCTCCATCTCTACATGGAGTACTGCGGCAATGGCGATCTCGGCCGGGTTATCAGGGATTTGGCTGTCAAGGGACAGCGCGCGCAAGAGTCTTTCGTCTGGAGCATCTTTTCGCAGCTGGTTACTGCACTCTACAGATGCCACTACGGTATCGACCCTCCCGAGGTTGGCAGCAATGTCCTGGGTCTCTTCAGCACGGCTTCGAAGCCCAAGACGCCGCCTGGCACCATGACTATCCTGCATCGCGATCTGAAGCCCGAGAATGGTACGTGTTGCCAGGCCACCCAGTCTCTTCTAACTTGACTAACCGCATTTGTGCAGTCTTCCTGGGAGAAGACAACTCCGTGAAGCTTGGCGACTTTGGCCTGTCCAAGATGATCCAGTCCCACGACTTCGCTTCGACCTATGTCGGAACCCCCTTCTATATGTCGCCTGAGATTTGCGCCGCCGAGAAGTACACCCTCAAGTCCGACATCTGGTCATTGGGATGCATCATCTACGAGCTCTGCGCGAGAGAACCCCCGTTCAACGCCAAGTCGCACTTCCAGCTGGTGCAGAAGATCAAGGAGGGCAAGGTCTCGCCGCTGCCCAGCTGCTATTCGAGCGAGCTCATGGGCTGCATCAAGGACTGCCTGAGAGTCAACCCTGACCACCGCCCCGACACCGCTCAGCTGCTCAACCTCCCCGTCGTCCGTCTGATGAGGAAGGAGAGGGAAGTTGTCGAGCTCAACAAGGTCATCAAGACCAAGGAGGATTCGTTTGCACGCCGCGAAAAGGACCTGCAGGAGAAGATTTCCGCGTTTGAGGCTGACAAGGCCTCCGTTAAGCAGGAGGTCGACGCCTCTCTGCGCAGAGAGTGGGAGGTCAAGGCGCGTCTCGAGATCGATCGTCAGATCAACCAGGAGATTGAGGCCCTTCGCAAGCGATTCGAAAGCGAGGTGCAGGCCCGTGTTGAGGCCGAGCTTCTGAAGAAGGCCACCGAGACGGCTCAGGCTCAAGACCTTGCCACGTCCCAGACGAAGTCTGACTACCCCAGATCATCCGTAGGCAACGCCAGCGGCGACGAGGAGTTCTCATCCTCCACAGACCTGACCGACATCTCGACGGAAAGCCCTGTTGCAAGCAACGAGTTGAAGAAGGTTACTCGCACCCCCTTTGGCCGAGCGCAGACCATGTTCGTCGGCGGCATGGGAACTCCCATGGACATCGAGATGGCGTCTCCTTCGCCTATTGCCATCGCTTCCCTGTCCCTCTCTCCCCGACGAAATGCGGCCACCAAGGTGCCTAACGCTAACACCGGCAACCTCTTCTCATCGAAAGCTGCCTCCGAAGACCCTGTCTGGGACCTGGCTCGCGACACCATCAGCATCGATTCCGACGACGAGGACATCGTCCCCTCCCCTACTCGCAACATCAAGTCGCGACAGAACCCTTTCACGTCCAAGAACCGCCCGGTTCTTACCTCTCAGAAGTCTGTCCCCATTACTCGCGTCAAGCCCCAGGCTTCTTCGACAGCATTGAACCAAAACAAGACGCTGCCTGCTCTGCCTAACATGGCTTCGAACCCCGATCTGGGCCGCGGCCTGCGCGAGCGGTGCCCGTCCCCCAACCGCCGTCTGAGTAAGATCCCTTCGGCGTCGAACTTGGCGTCGGCCGCCAACGGCAGCGAATCCCCCAGCGGTCTTTCCCGCAAGAACTCTACCAAGAAGGATCAGGAGCCCCTTGGTAAGGTTGCGGCGAAAAACAACATCAAGGGCAGAACCCTCGTTGAGCTCCAGCAGGCTCGCGCAGGCGGTCGCCCTCTCTCTGCTGTCCTGTCTGGCGGCGAGAACATCAGCCCTAAGCGGGCGTTCAAGGACCGCATTGCGGACCGACGATCCAGCGGCGGCGAGCCGGCCGCGGTGTGGGATCCTGAGCGGGACGAGATGCCTAGTCCGTTCCTGGTGCGACGCAAGCCCATGGCCAGAGTCTAAGATTCTTTTCCTTTTGGCATTACATGAGCGTTGGGTGGCGAAGATACCATAGCATTCACACGGGTCATTCATTTGTTGTTCTTGTCATTACCTCATTACCCCTCTCATTTGTTCTGACGGCACCGAAGAAAAAAGTCTGGAGGAGTACTGCTCCGTTGGAGATAATTGTGGGTGTTTATAACACACAACTGCCCTTGAGTCCTGGTGATGACCAGACGGGACTCTCGGACATGCACACTTATGAAGATGAAGTTTTTTTTCGGAGGTGTTGGAAAGGGATGGGACGGTGTTGCCGCACTCGGCTGGGTGTCCTTTACATTGCAGACGTTGTTTTACGGCGTTTGGGTAGATTGTTGGCTGCTTTGTACACACATGTTGCATACGGGAACTGCAGTTGTAGTTTTATTACGAACAGATATCCTACTTTCCAGATGAGTTTTGCTATCCGGGTGGACCACTGTCTGTGAGCTATGGTAAACCGATTCCACTTGTCATTATCGTTGTCGAACTTGCCGTCGTCGCCGTCGTCGACCTTAATGCTGTCTCCGTTCTTAATACTACTGTTATCCTACTATCACTTTCCTCCTCGATTGCTATTATTACTCGCCTGCATAGCAGTCTTCCAATACGTCTTGTGTCTCTCTGCCACATGCGGTGGTGACACGCAATGCAATACTCCTGCATAGCCCGATCTCCAAGTATTGGATATGGCATGCGGCTTGATATTGCGCGCGCCAATAGTTGCCATCGGCAGCCGCAGATCCTCGCGACGCAATAACCTGCCTGACGACCGCGTGTGTTGTTTCCGATAGCAACCCAATCGCATTGGTAGAGGAGGAGGAGGGCGCGAGAACGCCTCGCCACATGACACTATGAGACAATCCGGGGTTTGGTGGCTGTTTCTAGACGACGAAAACGAGCGCAAGAGAGAGACAGAGAAACAAAACGGCCGCAAAACTCAAAGCCCGCAAAACGAATGTGGCCAGCCATCGGTATCACGTAACCCCCATCACATTCCAGATGCCGTTTTCTCGAGAGACATGCACCCAAGCACACACACACGCGCGTGGGAAAGTATACACCTATACACATGAGAAAAAGTAAAGCTGCGAGACGTCACGGCGCCATGTTGTCTCCTTGACTCGTAACAATGATCGACGATTAAACCCCGGCCAGTCACATTTTGACGTTCCGAGATGGCAAGTCCTCCGAGACAACACGAAGCAAACGGCGAGGAGTGCTTCTTTTTTGGGAAGAGAGAGACAGGCAGACAGAGAGAGCGAACGAACTGTTTTACAGCAGGAAGGGGTAGGGGGAGGGGAGGGGAGGGGTGAAGTGAGTGAATGATGATGGAATGCGGAACATGTTTGCTTTTGCAGAGGATGTTTAGTTTCGTTGTGTTGAAAATGTTCAAGTAAGCCGCTCGTAAGCAGGAACGAGGAGGACGGAAAGTGAACCCTTGTCTGATATAGCTCATGAGTTTATTATGACTCTGTGCTGATTTCAGCGTGTGCGCGGTTCATGATGATCTCATTGACTGTTTGGCGAAGGAGGGTCGTCTCTGTTCAGCTCACGGGTTTTGCATGTGGTTTTGGAGATCGCGCCCGGATGCTGGGGGCTCGGGACTGCATGTCTTGGAAGCCCACCTCCGCCTCTTCCTCCCGCGCCGCTTAAGTCGCATTTCCATCGCGAATTACACGCGAAGGCTTGAGCGGCGAAGCTTGGTGGTTTAGCTAGCTCAGAATGAACGCGGCGGCGACACAGAGAGAGAGGCAAAGGGCGACGACGGTTGCAAAGCGGATTTGTGAGATGTGAGAGTGGGAAGGGGGGGCCGGCACGCTGATCGCCGCTGCGCCCGTCACCATGGCGCTGAGACAGACCGACGACGTGCGTGATGGAGGCGTCGTCACCTCTCGCCTGCAGTAGCCTCGATGTTGGCCCACGGGGAGGGCAGCGGAAGGGAAACGGGGAATGAATGGGGCGCGGCGCACGCCTCTCTCTCTCAATGATCAACGACAAGTGTTTTGACGACGCTTGGGCTTGTGGGTTTTGTAACTTCCGATGTGCAGTGTTGACAGCTGAGGACTGCAACCTGGTTGAGGGTTATTGATCCGATGCATACTTGCTTTATTCTCTGGTGGACGTGAGGTTTTTGAGGGCATTTCCAAGTCCAATGACGGGGGCGGGCGTGCCACCCTGGTATATCTGCACGGTTTTTTTGGGGACCATGTTTCTATATCTCTCTTTCGATGTCTGGTATCGGCATTTCAGCTGAACCTGGGGCACATGGCCGAGTATGGTTCGTTCATCAGCTCATTTGATGTTGGGGCCTATGCGGTTTTGGGTTTGGTGTTGCTCTGATATGTTTGCTTTTTCCTCCTTCTTTCCCACGCGCGCACCGCACACGCTTCGCTTGCTGGCGCTGTCTTACGTCTTGTCCCCCCCTCCCCTCTCACCTTTCTGGAACCCCTGAGCATGTTTCTGCCCGCCGCGAGCTAGCCGCTTCGTGCATACGGGGAAGGAGGCTACTGCGTGCTGCACGGGGGATCACAAGAAGCATGGAAAGGGCACCGGGGGTTGGGTGGTTGAGGCTTTTGAGTGCCACGAGTGATGTCCAGAACGACGACCGTGCCCAGGAATGGAACATTACGCGGGACGCTTTTGTGAAAAGCCCCGAAAGAAGAAAACGGGTGTTTTCCCGTGTCAGCGGAAGCAAGGCATAGGGGGTTGGCGATGAGAGGGTGTTGAGAAAGACGGCAGAGCGCGGCGGACGGACGAGCGGGCGGGCGGTGCTTCGGCGCGGCTGGGGCCGGAACCTGGTACTCCTCTCTCTGTCTATCTCTACGAGTGTCGTTGACTTTCAAGACATCTGATGGGGCTAACGAGGTGGTTGTCCAAGTTGGACTAGTTCTCGACGGCTTACAAGAGAAGTTCGAGGTCAGACAAGGGCATCCGTCTCTAAGCTAAAGCCAACGCCAATGTTGTGAGGCCTCATATTCCGGAGCACAACAGGGCTGGTGGCTTGGGGCCGGGGAAAAAAATTGGGCATGGTTGAAGCAAGATTTATCACATCGTGATTGTGAGCGAGATCTAGATTGTACCTCATTCTTGTTTCCTCGGACTCTGGAGATTAGGTTCTGGGGTGTGTGGAGGAAAGGCGACAAAAGGCAACCCAAGGTAAGGCATGCTTGTGTGTTGGGCTTCTGTCTGGGGGAGGCGTGTATTGTGTATTGTGTCTTGAGTGTCTTGTGCGTGTATTGTCTTGAATGTAGCTCAGTGTCTCACCCGCAACGAGATTGTCTTATGAGGCAAGGGACATGTCCACATTCCCATCCCCTTGCCGCCGTTGTACGCATGGTCTTTTTTTGACTCTGGCGTCACTGGATCAACCTTTGCGTCGTTATCGACAACGGCGTGGAAAGGGAAGAATGTTCGCTTGGACTCGATGGCTGGGTTTAGTCCTCCTAGTCTTGACTTACCCGTTCGTTAAGAAGTAAGGGTTCAACGAGGCCAGGAAGGGGAACGGTCGAGCCAAAAGAGAACCCCAAACGCATTGTCTCAAGCCACGCGAAGACGCTACGAGCTTCTAGTCCGAACGTCGATCAGCGAAACCCGCAACGGTCGGCTAGAAGAATGCATTTTTCAACCTCGTTTCTCGACGCGGCTGTATCTCTGCTTTCTGTCTCTTGTCTCTCTTTGGACGTGGCCATCGCGTATCGTCATCCCACAGCATATTACGGCACAACAACGAACGAGACAATCCTGCGGAGGGTTTCCCATGCATGTCGTACTTGACTTGAAATGCTTGGCCGTATTCCGGGGATTGAAATGCAGCATGCTGGTCGCACCTGATCAAAGCCCGCGAGAAGAGAAAGAATGGCTGGCCGCTGCCCGCCGCAACGCACCCCCCCGCCCCGGCTTTGGCCCAGGTTCCGCCGGGGGGCTTTGCTGCGCAGTCAAGACATTACCATTGTTGATCGTTTCTTTTTCCCCGGATGGCCCTACCGAGAACAGAAGTGACGTCCGACGGCGCGGGATCGTCCAAACGTTCGTTTCTCGGGCTCTGGCGGGCTGCAGGTTGCAGGTTCCTGGCTGCAGCTATCCAGGGCACGGAGGCCAGCCAGCAAGCGAAACAAACACGTTTACTTGTTTCGATGTTGCGGCATTGCTGACTATCTCTCGCTAACTGACCAACTACCCTCCAGTCTTCTGTCCTCTCTATCTCTGTGTCATTGCTTTTCTTTCCCCCCGGGGTTTGGTAAAGCTGGGCCCCTTGCCAGATCGTTTTGCTTACGAAGACATTACATGGCTGACCGGTTGGTTTGACTCAGACCCGGAGCCCGTTTGTATGGGCATTCTTTCCAATATTCTCACACCGAGATTATTGGGGAAGGCTGTACACGGCGAGAGGGATGTAGACAATAGACACGGAGGACCGTCCGGCCGTGATGCATCGTGCAGGGGGGCTAAGGAAGCAACCCGCAGCCGCGTAGCCGCCTCCCTCGAGCTCGGAGCACCGTGTGACCCCGTTTCTCCGGGTCGATCCCATTCGGATATTTGGATGACGGGGGGACTTCAAGGGAGGCTGAATTACGACTGGCTGGATACCGGACGGTGGCATTGGCTGAGGGAGGAGGAGGATGATGATCACCAACCAGCCGCGGGACGTGCATAGGGGGCCGGGCAGCATGTTTGGAACGCCGCGGTGCTACGCCGCAGCACGGGGAGCATGTTAATCTCGGGGCGTGTAGCGCTTTCCGGTACGGCTATGTGTTTGGCTCTTTTCAGGTGTGATTACGGAAAGCAGGAGGCAACATTGCATGCCATTGATGGCTTGGAGCCATAGACAAGCGAGAGAGCGGCCGTTGTCGAGGCTGAGGAGGCTTTTCTGGCTAGATTGGGAACGTTCTTGGACGACATCCAGCCGTTGATGGGCGCGTGTTCCGCCCGTTCGAGATGCCCGTCGCCTTCGGCTTGTTGCCGTGTGGCTGCTGACTGACTATTAGAACTTCAGTAGTAGAAAGTGCTACCACACACGCCTTGCATCAGTCCATATCCCGTTTGGAGCGTTAGACTCCTTTCTCCGCCCAGCCCTGCGAACGTTTTGGCCGTGGGCCCTCGCCCCAAGACCTTCTAGACTCACAGGTCGAAGGCTTGAGACGGATTGTGGCGTCTGCGGGCGCGGGAATTGGAACGTGATGAGAAAGGTCGTCGCGACGGAAGGGATTCCTTCTGTGCAGTAGCCGCTGTTTAAGCTGTTTCTCTATTCCTGAGTCCTGAGACATACTTTGGCAGTTGGCAAGAGAGTGATAGTCTACTCTGTACTTCCCGCCGCCACTTGGAAGAGTTCTTGTAGATGTACGCCTCCTGTCGTTTCCGGTCGTATATTGGGCAGATCTAGAAGCACGCGGATACGGAGGTTGGCAGAGCGAAGAGTGTACGAAAGCAACCTCCTTCCCTTCTGGTTTTCGAGCGAATACCGCGGCCGGCAGTGAGACTCGACGCTGGAAGTGGTTAATGGGCCGACCAAGAGGGTGAGGTGAAGGGGCCTTTCGCACCCCTCCCTCCTCTGTAGGCGACGCAGATTTGCGAGATCGCAGTGTGGGCTGTCACATTTTTACTCGCTGGCCCTACAGGTTACAGATGTGACAGAAAGGCGCAACCAGTCCAGATGCGAGGTACATTTGCCAGCCAGCACAAGGAGAATTCCGTCCGGCTCTCTCCTCGTGTGTGTGTGTGTGTGTGTGTGTGTGCGTGTGCCGTGTGGTGGATTTCACTTCACCGCTGCATATCGTGGGCTTTTGATCTTCAGAGGGATCCATATACGCCCCCCCTTCTCCCCTCTCTCTGAAGCCTTACTCATCCGCCGTTGCCGTCATGTGTCTCGGCCTGAGTGCAAAAAAAGCCTCCTGGACTAACGTCTTGCCCTGAAGCAGACCGGCGGATCCCCTTCACGGCCAAGCTATGCTGGATGAGCGATATCGAAGGCCCTCCTCAGTGCGTTCACCGAGCCGAGCGACATAGGAGAGCAGCAGGGTCCGCTGAATGCGTAATGAGGACTCTGCATGAGGAGGAACAAAGAGGGGGCGAAGGTTTGTCGTCGTTGACGTGCTGGCGTCTCCCACACACACACACACACACACACCCCCTTGGCCATGCGCTGGTGATCATCCACAGTGATCTCTGGTACGGCACGTACGGCGCGCATATGCGGTTGTCCACAGCCTGGGCCCCCTCCATATTTCTCCCCGTAGCGTCGACGTTCAACGTGAGGATTCAGGGATCTTCAGTGAGATGGGGGGCCAAATAGTGTACATAGTAGTTTAAAGGGGGGGGGGGTTTCAATGCAGAGCGACCTGCTTGTGGCTCCTCTGGCCGGTGGAATCGTGCCACATTTACCTGTGCCAAGGGCCGCTGACGGCGGCCAGGAGGATCAAGAGCGTTGAGAACGGTCTCTGGGTAGCTTAGTGGATGCTTATGAATGGGTAACGTACACGCATGATCTCGTGGGAGCTGAGCATGTGCCGTGCTACCTGTGCCGCGCATTTGGGACAGAGAGACGGCCGCGGTTTTGCCCTCTGGCGAGACTGGCGGCAATAAGGTCCGTTCGGGAGGGACGTTACATGCGAGACCGGCCGAGATCTTGCGAGACGCCGGGACGGGGCAGACGCGGGAACAAGAAAAGGCATGGTCGATGTCAGCGGAGCGCAGATGGCCCAGCCTGGCCCGGCCGACGAGTCTTCATTCATCTATCTGCTGGAATGAGGTCGGAATGAAAGGGCTCGAAGGATGCTGATCGTCACTTGTTTCCTCTGCTTGGAAATAGCGACTTTCTCAAAGCATCCGGGATTCTCCCCTTTCAAGTGGACTTGGTATGACAGCATGCGCGGTGGATGGGCAGAAACTCCAGATTGCTGGATCCCGCCACCCTTGTTCGGCCATGACACAGCAGCGTTCTTCCTTTCCCTCGGAAGGTTTTTTTCTTGCCTGTCGCTTTTTCTTCTTCCCCTCTGCTCATCATGATTTTGTACCAAAGTTGTAGAGATACTGCCCAGGTTGCTCAGTTCCCACCCACTGAACATGCTCATCTTACCCCCCTCTCGCTGAGTTTCTTTCGGGGGAATACCTTCGGGGAATCGGGATGGACGCTGCGATTTGCAAGATCCCTGGAAATGATCCTCTGAATCGCGGTCCTCCCAGTCGCCCCAGGCCCACGATTTTCGATACGTATGCAAGCACAGCCTCGGTGTTTCCTTGCCAGGGGGGGGGGGGGGGGGGGGGCGCGCGCCGGGGGGGGGGGCGGGGGGGGGGTG